>VFFE01007917.1:2969243-3127178 GCA_008921705.1 Burhinus oedicnemus
TATTCCGCACACACAGCCACCAGTGCTCAGTATTTTCAGCCTTGTACTTTGACCCCTTAGAATTCTGTACAGATCCCCTGGAAATTTAAATTTTGCTAATAAGAGAAAAAAAGTGGGTAAGAGATTAATCGCATGTGGCATATAATCTTAGTAAATAACCTTCAACCTTGTGCCAGCAATTTTGTGCTTGCAGTTTATTGTGAGCAAAAATAAAAATACTCTGCCTAATTGCCTTCAAAATGTATTTGCATCTACTATTCACTGAAGACAAAAAAACCACCCCCCGTTTGCTCAGAATCAGAGACTGAGACTGGCCACTTTAAAAACAGTACGGGAAAAACCACTGTTATCTTTCATTTGGCTAACAGTTTAGAAATGCTGTGTAAGAGTAGATATTTCATACCCAGCTAAACTTCTGCAGTGTTACTGCCACTTGGTTGCCCAATAATAAACTCTTTCAGTCCCCTGAAGAGTAAATAGCCGACTCCAGTCTGGTATGCGGTATTCCAGCTAAATCCACTTTACATTTCCTCACCTAAATCGTAATATCCTATAGGACTGAGAGAGGATATTTTCACCCATGAGCCGAGACTCATACTGGACATGGCCTTGGAATAAAGCGCACAAAACCACCAATGCTTTCATAGAGTCAGGATCTGCCCTCCAGCCAGCACTCATTTAGTTACTAAAAGAAGGTTATGAAGAGAAAAGGCCAACAGTTTGGACCACTGGCTTCATAAATGGGTTAGAACCGGGAATAGGTGAGCCACCACTGAGATCCAGTGAGAAGCGCAGAAACTTGCCCTGATGCCACCAACAAGCTGGGACGTCATTGATACAAGGAGTTCAGAACAGGCAATTCCTTTTGCTTTGTGCTGGCAACCTTGAAAACAAGAGTGAGGACAACCCACTGCAATGAAATTCCTAAAATTAAGTGGGATAAGTAGCTGGGGGCTACTTCTGCAAGATCTCCACCACAGCTGATGCACCCCGTGTGGGAACAGGACGATTCACTTGGGGCATCTCTTCCTAATCATCGCACCATCCTGCAAAGCATCGCGATGGAGACCTCACTGGCTGTTGAGTGTCCGTAAGCGTGAGGCGAGGGATGCGAGGGCAGCCGGCAGCGTGTCAGGGCTTCCCTGCCGCCTCCCCGCTCGCTGCCAGCGCACGGAAGGAACTTCACTTCCACTGGGCAAAGCCCCTAAACGTCTTCCCACGTCTCTCTGCTCCAGTCCTCCACCCGCCCTTCCTCGTGAGCACATTATGACCCTCTGTTAGGTTTTCTACTGGTATGAAAGCAACAAAAGACTATTTTTTCTTTCTAGTAAGGTAAAGGACATGTACATAAAATTTGTACTATTGTATTTTTATGTCAAGTAGACCAAAGGAATGCTGAATCACAATAAAAGAGTCATGACAACAGTTTTTGAAATACATGAAAATAAATACTTTGGAAAGCTGGAACTTATCAAGTAGAATTTTCAAAAGCAACTAAATGACTTAAGAGCTTACATCTCATTAACTTCAGCGGTACATCAGGTGCAAAATCAGGTAAATGAGACTTCTGTCGAGTGCGTCTGGAAGTATTAACTTTCCTTAAATTCTGAGCAGCGGTGAAACATTTTCTGTGGAATTTTATAACATGGATTTTTTTCAAAAATCACTCAAACCCGTAATTTTGATCTCAGTTATGGGGATGGGGCGCTGACGACAGGACTTAAATCCTGTCTTCCTCAGTGGAGTTACTGATTTGCAGTGATCTGCATCTGCTCTAGATCTTTAAAAACTGCAGTTCCAGGTTTCTGCTCACAATTGGAGTAAAAGTTCTTGGCAGATTTTTTTTAAAGGGTAGCTTTTCCTCCTGCAGCCTATTCTGCTGGACTTCACTAATGTCTCAGAAAAGATCAGGGTGGGGCACAATGAAGAGACCACTGGAGTATTGACTGCTTCCAGTTTTGAACAAGATCATTTAACGTCAACAACCCCAAATACTCTGCAGTGTATTTAAGGACTACGTGCAACCTAATAATGCAAGTCATTTACAAATCCATTGCTCTAAAACACGAACAGGTACAAAATTACCTTTTTATCCTTCATATTCCATTTGAAGAGTTCTGTATAATAATTACAAAAAAAAAAAAAAGGATTCTACATCCCATCCTCAATTACATGTTTGTCTTTCACTGCAAATCAAAGCATCCCCAGAGGATACAGGAGATGCACAGCCAGCTGCTGCAGCCTGGAATGAACGCTTGCAGCCAGACTAGGAAGAAACAACCCCAATCCACGTGGCTGAGGTTTATATGGCGACACGTCATTCACATGGCGACACGTCATTCACACGGCTACACGCTGAGGCTGCCATGCCACGCACCTCTGGAAGTCACGGTCTGTAACCAGTAACAGATTATGGATGTACATTACCCTTTGCTAAAAAATAAACACCTCGTCACCTATTTCTGTCAAAAGGTACGGCAGTTTTTGTTGGGGTGGCTCTTAGAGATCCGTGCTGTGCCCAGACGCCAAATACTCTGGTAACTGCTAAAAATCAGAGTGGCTTAAAATGAAGTAAGTGGTCATGCAAAGCAGTGCCTCAACTGAGCATTCCCATGGGAGGAAAGAGACCTTGCTCCTAAACGAGGAACATGAACATCCTCAGCCTTCGCCTTTATTGTCGTATCACCAAAACAGAAGAATTACCCAATTTCCTCTGAATTTGATCAGGAGCACACTAATACAGCCAGACAGTCCCCTGGGAAGAGGGCTGGATGCAGCCAGGCTGCTAACAGCATCTCTCTCCACATACGGCATGAGGTCGAGTGGTGGTGGGGGCTCTGGTCACGTATGTCCTTGGTGTGGCATCCCCTTGGCCTTCAATCAACCTGGATGTACCTGCTGCATCCATGCGCCGGCACAGTCCTTAGCTGACATTTTCCACAGGACAAGCGCTCCCTCCCCACGCTGGGGAGCTCCCCTTCACATCAGGAGTCAACTGCTCAATATCATTATTTCTTCTTTGCTTGCTGCTCCGCAGAGCTCTCCAGTGCCTCGTTTGCAGCAAACCATCCCTCGGGGGGCTGGTGCTCTTCAGTGTATGCTATTAAAACACTCTGCAAACATGCAACTGAAGTCAGCTTCAAAATATTACTGCAGGAAAAGGAGAACTATATAAGCAGATTAAGGCCAAGAGGTTTGGGTGCCTAATTTAATTTCTCTGGATGCTGAGCCTTCCAGAGTATTTTATGTTCTGATGCAGCTGCCGTGAAACCTCTACGTAGCCAATGAGAAGGATGTAATTCATACTGTTCACAAATAAAGACCTAGTTTTTCTGACTTGCCTCACATCCCAGGGGAGCTCTTGTCGGTGGGAGGCCAGGATCCGTGTCTAGAGAGCAGCATTCACCTGCCTGAAACTTGGAAACATCCTCGTCCCATGCCTTCCAGCCTCGCTCCCCCCGCACCTTTCAGCTTTGAGACCCGAAGCGGATGCCCAGCGGACAGGAGAGCAGCCCCCTTTTCCACGCAGACTTGATTTCTACCTCGGGCAGGTCTAGCGGGAACAAACCCATCTGGAAAAAGTTGCGATGCAATGCTGCAATGGGATGATCCCATACAACACGCATGCATTAGCCAGAGGCAGAGACACGACGCTTACACAGGCTGCCACTAGCATTTGCTTCCAGTGCAACTTCCATAATTTAATAATTATTCTTTCTTGTTTCACTTCTGGGTACTACATAGTTTATATAGAATATACACGGACAGGCACTGAAGAGAGAAAGGGCGCAGGTCAGCAGGGTTCACAGACAAAAAACGGCAGAAAAGCAGCAACGTGCAGCAGAGCGAGGTTCTGGACTGGACAAGTAGGCTTTAGGGACCACTTTTACATACTCTCCCACCCTGGCCACGGTCCTCTCCTGTCCTCTCTGAGCCTCTCCTGTTCTTCTCCCATAACACTCCAAGTCACAGTCTGCCAGCAGCCCGGTCCAGTCTCCTCACCCAACGCACTGCTTTCCATCCAGGTCTTCTCAGACCACCTCTCACGGTTTCCCCTTCTCTGTCCTCCCTCCTGTACACCAGGCACTCTCTCTCTAGGATGATCCATAGCAACAGAAATACTTCTCTTGTTTAAATGGGGGCAGGATGGGAATACTGCTAACTTTACCCTCTGGATGAGCTAGCCAGAAGGATGTAGCTCCTGCACCACACGGCTAGCAAGCCTGGGAATAAGCTGAAAACTAAGGTCACAAAATGTGGACATAACATTTAACGTTCCATAAACGGAGTAACAAAATGCTCCTGATTTCTAGGAAGAAAATGTCTCTAGAATAGATCCTCCCCAATTTCTAGAAGGATATTCTAGATATTCCCAGCAGGTTTGTTAAGGGAGAGAATGAACTTCCATTCAAGGAGCTGGTCCTAACCCAGAAGAAGCGTCTACAGCAATACCTTGGTACCCCACAGCCATTTGTGACACACGGATCTAAAACTGGGTTGCAACTACTTTATAAAGCCCCTTAGGATTTATAAGGATATCTCTGCATGCGTAGGCAAGACGCCATTCTGATGGAAATAAGCAGAAACTAAAAAAAGCACAGAAGTGGCAACAGAGGTGCCTTCCACCCTGTAGTCACCGGCAGGAAAAACAAAAAGCAAGCGGGGTTCATCTCTGCTTCCACTCTGCCTTACCTGTTTCTATCTCCCCAGAATGGATTACGTACATACAGCAGATCATCATCAATTTTACTGCTCCCCTCTCCTTTGCTGAAACAAAAACATGGTTCTTTTGACATGGCTTTGTAGAACAATATATCAATAAATTTATTACTGACAATACCATCTCACTGGTTTGATTCCTATCACCAGTTTAACAAACTTCTGCCAGTTTTTGTAGGAAACAGAGATGAACCCCAATACTACCTTCTAGGAGACTGTGTCATAATCTACAATAACTGCACACTAAACCATCACCTAATATTCTGCTGATCAAAATACACAAGAAAGGAGGAAAATCACAGCGTGAGCATCTGCACAGCCTCGTATTTGTACAATTATTGAACACCGCTTAGTCTGAGAGTGAAGCCTGGGAAAGTACACAGCCGTTCCTCCCCCTGCTCCTCCCCTGCTGCCAAAGGGGGAGCAGAAACATTAGACACAGCAACTTTTCAACATTGACCTAAACATATCTTGGAGAACAATTAAACGAAGGTGCAGATGTTTAAGTGCGTTGCTGAACAGCACTTCCAATGAGCTTCTTCAATGGCAAGAGCTATTTAAGGCCATTTGCAAGTCCCTAAACAGCAGATTAAAATTGCTTTTATGGAAAATGATGTCGTTAGCAGTTATTGCACCGCTCCCTATCCTCCCCTAGTGCGAAGTTTTGCTGTCACACATCACATGGGACTAATGTTAGAGAAGTGGTTTCCGTGGCTTCCAAGTTCTTTCACGTCAAGGCTGAAGCTGATAGTGGAACTACGAACATTCAAGGTTATCAACCACAATGAACTTCTTCTGAACAAAGTTTATCAGAAAAGTCTGGGGGAGTTATGCTCCCAGTTTCAGTTATATTTTAATGGAGTCTCGACACCTAATTTCCCTTGGAACAGTTTGAAAATCTCATCTTGAAAGAGTTTTCAGTTCATTTGCTTTCCCTGGTGATTCATTCTCCTTCATGAAATTGTATGAATTGAACTTACACAAGGTCTCAGATCCTTATCTTCTTAAAAGTCAGTAAGAACTGTACTACTTCTATAGGTAATAGCTCATTTCCGCAGCCTTCTTGAACTGCCTTTGAGAATTTATATAGGAGACTGCCTTGATAGGCAGAGACTAGGAAAAACGCAGCAGAAAATGTAACATTACAGAACATGTACAAATGCACATTATTTCTTTCTAATCCTTTCCTTTTCTCCTTTCCTGCTTCTTTCTTCCCTTTTCAAAATTGTAAGAGACCTTTATTTATTTTGTTTTTTCTGGGATGAACCACTGCCTAATTTTGTCCTGCCAAGGCCTAAGCTGATCTTTGGCTAGCAAGTAGAAATAAAAAGCTAAGTGAAAACATTATCCATACTTCACTCATGTCAATAGCCTTTTTTGTTAATGTAATTACAATAAAAATTCATACTCTGAGTAAAGAAATTCTCTAAGAGCATTCTGAATATAAGTCTTAGACAAAGGTTGTGTGAACAAGTCTTTTATATCATTCTCTAATTCCGTTCATTGCCCCATTCCCTGTGGTTGATCAAAATGTATTTTGACTCCTGGAGAGCTACCGCACATTGACTCCGATTCCCTGGAAAAGACAGCACATAATTCTAACTTCAAAGTAAACCCGGCACTGGTGAGCGCCAGGCTAAAGGCGCAGCTCTGTCCTTCCTCGCTCCCTTGTGGTAAAAAGGACTGGCACCTTGTCTCTATTAAAGATCCGCAGCAAGACAAACACTAGTTATCCCGGCATAAAGAACATGACCTTATGTCAATAAAGGCAAGGAGCCTTTTTCTCCTCTGACACGCTGAAAACAGAGCAGCTTCGCAAATGTTTCACTTGATTCTACACTCACATTTATCCAGGCAAACACAGGCCTAATAGCACAGGTCAAACGATCACCACAGACAAAATACATACTTTGATCATTTTGCCTGCAGCAAATCATCAAAAAGCTGTTTAGTAATTCAAATCACATGCAAAACCAGACTACTCTAGTATTTAGTATCAAGTTTTCTTACCTATGTATTGAAGTCTGCATAGAAACTATGAGCATTGGGTAGCAGAAGCCACTGAATAAATGGTATTAAAGGGTTAATAATATTTCAGGTCTCCTCATCTAAAGAGCCCTAATATTCTCCAACACCTTTAAGCCGAAGTATTTCTTTACTTCCTTCTGCTGCACGTACTTTTCTGTGACCCCAGAGGCAAGCATGCGAGCTGCTTGTCCTTCTGAAGCTCCTGAAACACGACCACGTACAATTCTTACAGCACAAATTGATGCAGACCCTCAGTTCTTCTGGAAACCATCTCCATTCTTCTTTTGAAGAGAGACCTCTGAGGTCTCATTTCCTCAAAGAGAAGAGCTTCTTCATTTTCTTATCCCTTAATGTTCTGAGTGGGGAAAAACAGTTTACATATAAAATCATTAATCTTAATATTTTTCAAATAGTTCTGTGTGATTGTTCTAACCTCTGCCACGAATGAAAGCAATAGCTGTCAAGAAATAAAAGGCCAAATAAATCCTCAACAATTCATGCAGAAGAGGAAATCTGGAAAACCTCCAGCCTTTCAATCTTCAGCAGGTGCGTACACGTCCCTGATTTACTCCAACTACAGTGAGCTGAACAGATTTCTTATCATTTCATTTGAAAAGCTAACTGATTGATAGATGGGGGCATGAGCTTATATTATTAACGATCTGAAGTTCTGCCGGTGAAGAACCACGGCCATCTCTTAATGACAACTACCTCTCCATTTAGTAGAAATAGAGTCTTCCAAGCACACAACGCCAATAGGCTCAGCGTGGATGAAAAGAGAGAGTCAAGCTGCTACTAGGGAGCAAAGCTGCATCCTCTTATGAAAAATTAGTGACAATCTCCAGACTGATTAAATATAGGAAAGAGTCAGTAACACAGTGACATGGAAAAATGACAGTGCTTTTGTTTAAGCATCTTGGACAATGGGCTTTATCCCTGTCCCTGAGGATGTGGAGTGATTGGATCACTGCTCCCTTGTGGCTGAAATCCCAAAGCAGGCTCTGGCGTGCCCTCTGCTTCCATCTCACACCTCAAGTACAGAACACCAGGGTGTGTGACAACCACTTCAGGGTCTTCTTCCCTCCCTCCCTCCCTCCCTCCCTCCAGGTTCCCTCGGCAGCGATCCACAGTCCGTGGCTGGCTGTGAGGGTGCTGGGCAAGAGACACTTGGCTGTTTGGGCAACGCTTGCCAAAGGAAGAGTGTGTCATTTGGGAGGAGGCCTTCCAACCTGACGTACAGAAGCACCGTACTTAACCACCTATTCATCCCCCTGTGCCAACAGCTCTCACTTGTTTTTGTTTGAACCATGCCACTGAAAGACTCCAGGCTTGACCAGAAGATACCAAGAAATGGAGAATTTTCCACATTCCTTGGTAACTTGTTTCAGTTATTAATCATTCCACCATTAAAACTTGTATCTTTGTTCAATTATAGCAGCTTTAACTGCAGCCACTCTGTATACTGATTTATACTTTTCTCCTCTAAAGAGCCCTTTAGTATCCAATACTCTCTCCTGTGCAGTCAGTCATACGCTGCAATCGAATCGCATCTTGATCTTTTTGTTAAATTAGACAGATCGTGTTCTTCAACAGTTTTGCTTCCCTAGTGCTCACCTTCCTTTCCTTTAATCTCTCCGGATAAGCAGTTGGCACACAAACAAAGAGACAAAGCTGATTTCAGCTGTTTTCTGCTGAGGATTTGCCACATCTATGCAGACAGAGTTTTGGGAGAAAACATTGTCTTTTCATGGCAGGGTCTCTACAATGTGACATGCTCTACAGCAAAACCAATTAATACTGACCTGGGGTTTGGTAATGCTACCCAAATTGGCCAATACACAAGGAAAACAATCCCCTTGTTTATCTACCAACGAATACATGAACAGGAGGGTAATTCTGCCTGAACCACTTACCATCCCAGAATAATGTGGCTACTGATGAGACAACGTTTCCTGTAGCTAAACTCTGAATGAGCAGAAACTACATCTCTAAACAGTGTAATTCTTCAAAGATTCAGTACATGCCGCATCTATCAGAGATGGGATCACAAAGAAAATTAAATACAGATAGTGGCTTCAGTCGTGACACTCGCCTGTAGACGCCTGTCTATGCGGAGCACAAGGGGAGGAAGACGCATTTCTGTGCCTAAGGTACGTAACAAAGAGCACTTGCACCGGTGGCTTGGCATGTCGCAGTAAGGGCTACGAAGACAAATGGAACAATAAAAAGCTCAGGAGTTATCAAAACCGTGTTTACTGATCCTGTGGTCCTGGAATTTATCACACGTGAGGATTAAAGGGCGTCTCACAAGAGTGGACTCAAGAATAAACCACTGGCCTAATTCCTGTCCCCTTGCATTCATAGCCAACAGAATTAAAGCATCTAAAAGCTTTTCAAATCCCACTCTCATATTAGTATTATTTAAGGTAAAATAAAATGCAATGGTCTATATGGTATAATCCCCAGACACCCTGATATATCTTGAAAATACTAAGTATTTGGGAAAGACCGCTACAAAATGCTGTGTATTTGATACAAGGAACTTCAGAGACAAACGCAGTCATGGAAAAAGAACCGCAGGTGACGGTGAATATAAAAAGCCAGCATGAGCTCTCAGGAGGAGGTAAAATTTCAGCAACCCCTATCTATCCCTGCGTATGTACCTGAAGTCCTCCGCAGTTTTGATCCCCCAAGCAAAAAATACATAAGCCACTTTAACCTCTTTGTTGTGAAGAAAAGAAATCAAAACAAGCAAAGAAGTAGAGAACACGATTAGACAGAAAAGCTACGGAAGGGGAAGGCATTCAGGCCAAAGACATTCACGCGGGGTTGTGTTAGCTATAGTTCAGTACTAAGATAACCACAGAAGGGAGGAACAGGCATCGTTTTTTCTGGGCATTAACAGCAAACTGAGGAACAGATTCATATATATTGATGGCAGTTAGGGCCAGAAGGGCCAGGACCTTCTCATCTGTCTTCCCGCACAGCAGCGGGCATGAATTCCAGCCACTCCTTCCTCTATTAGGTTCAAATAAGTGCCAACTAAGCAAGGCTTGAAGAAACTTTAGAAAGACTTAAAATCTGAATTAGAAGGTACGTCTGATAGACAAATGCTGGTGTCCTTGGAGAAGCAGCTCCAGTCATGTACTTTTTTTCATGTCCATGAGTAATAAATCTCATTTGTAATTTGAATTTTCCTAAGTTTTTCCACTGTTTAGACTTTTATTAATATAAATTCACTATGACAAACTTATGGTGGAGTGGGCTGCACACCTGTATGTGCAGAATACCAACATGTTTGCTACGAATTAAACAAACACCCCCCAAAATGTGAAATCATGCTGATGCCAGTCCTACTGTAACAGCTTCTACCCCAATATGGCACCTCATTAGAATTAGCAACTGTGCAATTAACTCCTTACCCGTACACAATTTGCACCGTGACAAAGGACAATTCTGCTTAAATAAAGATTTCAGTGTTTGACTTGCAAGTTGTACATGTCATGGAAACATGGCTGGATGACTGATGAGATTCTTTTGGCTTTAATTGCCATTCCACACAGGAAGATGGTGTTCTTCCATGCAAAATAGCAATAAATCACACACACATACTCCTGTCATGGGAGGTAGGAGGAAAAGTGCTCTCAGTACGGTACTACTGGTTTGACTTTGCATATTTTTCTTCCTCTCCTCTCCACTATGACAGAATGGAAGAGAAAATGGAGAAAGTTAGCATGTTTGCTTATTAAACAGCACTTGCAGAAATGAGAATGACAGCATGAGCCTCCAGCTGACACACAGAAATTAATAAGCATTCATTCCGTCACATTGCTAGACTTATTCATCCTCCCTTTCTATTCACACCATGATGGAAACCTAAGTGAGGAGACGGAGCCCTGTATTTGCACGGATGGAAGCGGTCCATGCCCTGGAAATCTCACTCCCCTTTTAGGTCCAGCTGAAGAGGGAAATAATGGCACAAACAAGGCGGGAATGAAACTGGAACCCAACATCCCAAGACAAAGTTATATTGAAAGCTACGAAAAAATTATTAACAAAATAATTACAACAAATTAGTTGAATTAATTTCCAACAATATCCTGTCTCTATATTAAAACATACAAATAGGAGGCGAAGGAAGAAACACTAATGCCATCAGGGAAGCAGGGGGAACCCGACCGCTGTCACCGGTCACTGCCAATTGCTTGTGCAGTTCCCTGACCTCCCAACGGCCGCCCGAGCCCAGGCCTTACTGAAGCAGTTGCCGTGTCAGGACCGACCACCGTGAAAGACAGGATGCTGGATGGATCAGGAGCCAATTCTCCCATAGCAAAGTCATTTGTTCCTATAGTCTATAAAGTGTTTCGGAAATGCTGAGAGCCACATTTTTCTGTGAAGCCCTGACAGCACTATTTACAGGGGCTCCATAACATTTTGTAAAGACATCCACTGACATTATCCACACATCTTCCCTAAAATTTCTTTCCTTTTAAACCTCTTTCCAGAGGAAAAAAAAAATTACAGTTGTCGTAGCCTTTTTTAGCAGCTCCAGAGGTCTCCACTTTCAGCTAAATCCATGCAGAAAGTCTCTCCGCGCCCTGTGACACACTCCTGGTCATCGTCTTCAGTCCATCACCTCATTTTATTCCCTGCGACCGTATCACCCGCAGTCCCAGAGCGACGGGGTTTTGGAGAGGCTCAGGCAGATTTCCTACCCAGCGCACTGCTATTTGTGTACGTGTGCGGAGTGACAAGGGAGCAGGACATTCCTGAAGTTTATGGCATACACACTGCAGAACATAGTCATGTAGATGATATACCACGTGTATTTTTTACCGATTTAATACATACAGCTTCGTACTGCACACACACATGCTTACACTACACATACTACATAGTGCTACAGAATATACAATCAGGGTATTACTAAAGTCTCATTTAATCAATAGCTTGGGAGAAGACAAAGCAGTCACCAAAGGAAAGGCAAGTCCTAGGAGACAAGCAGATGTAACGGTATCTTCAAATATTTAATGATCAACGGGTAAAAAAATTCACCATCTGAGAAGACAAACACCTCTTTATATATGTACATTTATCTGTGTGGAGATACACTAAGTATCACACAAAATTCAAGAACACATCACTGTTTCTATACAAGCTTTCTATGCAATATTTTTACCAGATTTTCTATTAAGTAACATCTAAAAATCACAAAAAGAACTAAACATTATATATTGAGTTGGCATTTTAAAAAAAGAGCTAGAATGTATAAATACCATTAAGCTTCAGTGCCCTAGGTACAAAATGACTTTTTATGAAAAAAATCCATTACAATTACACAGGAAAATGGGGAACAAGAATGAGCCTACACCGAAACTGAGACACATAACAGACGGGATCTTACCTAACTGGAAATCACATCAGCAATTAACATCTCCTGGAGACAAACGACTGGTAAACCCCCCAGCTGAAGGGAGTTATAAAGTTTTGTTATATCACTTACAAGAGATTTAACTACACCATAAATGAAAAACCTTTTCATCCCCATAAACATGTAAAAAACCCGCCTAGAGATAAATAAAAAACGTGCAAAAACTCCTGCTGAGCACCAGTATTAGGAATACCCCACTTACACAAAGGAATTAGCAGAGCTGCACAGTTCTGGAAGCACAGCCTAAACTGGGATTTATATACACCCCCCGACGGTACGATTTTTCAATCGACTGAGGTACGAAGCCAGTACATTTTGATCGTGATGGATCTTCACGGAAAATTTCACAGACAGATGTGCAACCTGGTGGATTTCTTGCCTTTCTAGAAGTCGGGACAGTAACTCAACCTGCCGTCAGGCACAAGCGCTACGGTGCCCGGCTACCAAAATAACAGGCGTAATTCAAGGGCACCCTGTGCCTAACGAGCCTGGAGTCTGATTTGCAGAGCTGGCCGCTATCTCAGCCACAGTCCTGCACAACTCAGCGCTTGCCATTTCCAAGAAAATGTCATTTTAGAGACACAGAAAAAATATTCACTTGAGGCTAGGTTAATGCCAGCAAACCGGTCGCTGCCTGAAATGGCATTTGTCCACAGGTCTGCAGACAAAGCAAAGCAAATAACTGTATCCGATGTGTTGGAGCAGACCCGCTCAGAGCCACTCGGATCTCCCTTCCACGACATCCCCATCTTTGGCAGCACGTTCTTCTTACCTTTCACTTCTCATTGACAAAAGAAAAATCATTCTGCTTTCGGCTCCTATAAATATTAACACTACAAGAAAGTGAATTAAAAATGTGCCAGATGGCAAATAACTCCTAATTCAATAACTGCAACCAGAAAGGAGGAGAGAAGTCTAAAATTAACGCAGCTGGGAGAAAGGGGTGACTGAACGTTCGATGCAGTCGAGTGACACAGCCGGGATACTCCGCACTGTATCACAGGTCCGCATGCCCAGGGACAGCGGGTCTTGCCAGTGACTAAGGCTTCACCTTGAGCCACTCCAGATCTCGACATTTTTAATTTATTTTTTGAAAATTCCATTTTCGGTGAAATGCAATGCTCCTGTTCAGAATATAAAGAACAAGCTTTCATTCTGCATGCAGTCTGGGCTGTCACAGGCATTAACACACAAAATTAGTAGGCAACCAGGAGTACATTTCAGTTTGTACCAAATTTATACTGAAACCTCTGACAAGCGTCTATCAGCTCACACAGGAGGCGGACAGGACTCAGCTTTAACGTACTTTTGCATATTGCCTTTCCACAGTTTTCAGGTCACTGCAAGACAGAAACAGTCATTATCTTTTCAATAAATATCAAACGATACAAAAGTTTCTGTGGCTGCAGCATGCTAGCCCCTCCTGGGAAGAGTCTCAGTGAAAAAGCATCTGCTGCCATTAGAACCACAACCGCACCAGAACAGTCACCTGGTCAGGAACAATCCAACAGAACATTCCTTGCTTTTTAATGATAAACAACCCCGATTTCCCGTATGCTTTCTGCCACGGTGCTGGCGACGGCTGCGGAGGTGATGCCACACATTGACCCTCCAGCGGGAGCACAGCGGAGCTCCAGTAAGGCAGAAGCTGCTGCCCGCTGTGGTCCGAGGCTGGCCACCGGCTCCTCAAGCCCATCGACGGGATTTCAGGTAGAGATACTCCATGGACAACCAAACGTACACTTAGGTGTGAGCGAGCAAACGCAAACCCCAGTGCACACTGGTGAAAGGACAGCACGGGGATCCACCGCACTTCCCTGTTCCCGGATGTAAAGCCGAACCAACGGAGGAAGCCCGTACGACAGGCACCGGAGGCAGGCAGGATGTAAAGCCACCGCGGAATGCCAAAGGCAGGGAAGGCCAACTCCAGCGCTGCAGAGCCACCTGAGTGCCAGCAGCACCGCTCCGCATCTGCGGCCGCCTTGCACGGTGACCGTAGTTCGCAGTGTTGACACAACAGACTCTGTGTTTCCGGCAGCAATTAATTATCCGCATGTAGCTGAGGGACAAGCCACGCTGACCTGTAAAACCCACCGCTTATGAGTACGCACTACAGGAATTACCTTCACAAAAAAAGGATAATAAAAGCTTCGTAACGAAATACGAAGCTCTGGTCCTTCTGCTGGACCGTGGTTTTAGTCAAGGTATTACAAAGTACTGTTGAATGCTCTTGACTTTTTTGTTGTTTGTTTTTCTATTACAGGTGATTGCATCATAACATTGTAAAAAATTATTTGAATTGCTGTTTTTCTGACACAGTACCATATAAACCAGCAAAACTAGTCTGGGAAACTGGTCACAGCACGAACAAAACCACTTGTGTTTATTACAGTCACCCAGACACCAATTCTGCGGTTATGAACATGCAGAATTTGAAGGCAACATACCCACACCACAATTCACATTGCCCTGCTCTGAAAATACGTGTTTTTGAACTAAATAAGAATTTCCATAAGCCTTCAGAGTTAGCAAAACTACATGAATTAGATGGAAAAAAAAAAAAAAAGACATTAGGCATTAATTAGAAAAACGCAGTTGCTGCACGTATGCCAACACGCAGGAGGAAGAAAGTTAGGGAGAAACCCAAAGCAACGGTTGCTGTAAAAAGTGAGGGGGGCAGATCTGTACCCTTGATCTCGTTCTCCCGAGCTACGGGTGGCGCTTGGCTCAGCCAGGCGTACAGCAGGTTATTACTGCTCTTCCACACAAGCGGAGATAAAAGCTTTCATCTCTTCCATGAAGAATGAAGGTACAATACAGGACACAACCAACCAACATTAAGCATTATAGTTTCAGGTCTCCCTAGGTGTAACTGCAATTTAATGTGCCAACGTAAAGTTTATTTTGTGACAGCAGACAGAAATCCACAGAGCTGCACCCCACGGTGCCTGGGTGCAGATCTCCCCAAGGATGGGGAGGGGGGAACCAGCCCCCCGATACCTCCAGTTCTGAGCAGGTCCCTGCCCACCCGGCCGACGAGGTACGACTGCCGCTTCGCTCCCACCGCCGGAGGGACCTGAGGGACCCTCAGCATCACGGCCTCATTCCTGCAAATACACAGACCTGATTTAAGTCCTGTACAGTGATGCTAAGCCAAAGGCAAACAGCGTGGAAATCAGCGTCAGCGCAGAGACCGCCGTATACCGACATTCACTGGTCTTGGTGACAACACGCAGGAACAACAGGCCAGGTCACTTACTCCACTATTCCCACTACAAAAAACCTATGTGCAGACTCCGGCCAGGTTTACGAGTTTTCACACAGAAGTAAGGGGAAAAGAATATTCCAGATGGCACCTGAACCATTTATTGTTAATTCCTCCCAAACTCGCGGGGGGGACTGTGTGCACCCTTCCCTGCGGCGCTGCTGGCCGGGGTGTGCAGCCTCCGCAGCCGAAGTGCCGGCCGCTCGACGGGCAGGGACCGAGGAGCCTGCTCCGAAACCCAGCACAGCAGGCTGCACGGGACACCAAACCGAATTTCAGCAGATACTGCTTTCCTACGTCTAGCAAAGGGGATGTGCCGGGCACGTGCGCTCGCTGCGCCGCATCCGCATGAGAAAACGCTGGCTGCTGTTGCTTACGCTCCCCTTTTCTGACTCTGCCTTGAATGGAAGGAGTTTCTGTAAGGCAGAACGTCTAAGTGCTCCACGCATTAAACAGCAATATAATAAACACAAGTTAAATGTCATAAATAAAACTGGGTGACTATGTTACCCGACTCAGCAAGGAAACAAAGACTCCAGCATGCTGCGAGCCCTGGTGAAACTGGAGGCCTGTCTGGTGCTTTCTAGTATTTTCTAATATTCTAGTTTTTAGATATTCCAGATTTGTAAAAGCAGGATACTAGTTACGAATACCTGTAAACACATTTCATAGCCGAGACTGAGAGAAGTAAAAAGGAGAGAGGAAATGATGGCACCTGGGTCGACACAAAAATAAGAATATAAAAGACAAAACTACATAGAAACTTACATTACCAAGTCACCAGAGATACCCAGTAAGGTTGAACAGGAATATCTACTTTCTCCCCACGTTTTATGTAACGCATTTGTACGCTGTTGTTGACACAAAGCTCACGTAATGTCCGTGGACACACGGATGCTCCAGCATTCACTGCGCTGGGAGGAGGCGCCTGCAGCATTCCCGGGGGTGTCACACCAGCCCCCAGCCCTGGCTGCAGGAGCCCAGGCTGTCACGGGTCTGCTGCAGCAAGTGCTAGAAAAAATTCTCCCATTTTTTCCATGGCTTATAAAAGTCCCACCCTGTATTCAGCCGGGAGGACGGTGGCCTCTCCGCTCCCCGCGGAGCGCGGCCGGTGCTCCTGCAGTGGGACTCTCCGCAGCCCTCGCTGACGGCAGGAGAAAGCGTAAGGGCGTCACGTAATGCATCTACAGAGCAGACACGGACACAATCTGCTTCTGGAGACAAGAACGCCCGCGGTTTGGGGGGGCTTGGGTGGTTTGGTTGGGTTTTTTTGAATGCAGAGAAAGAAAAACAGCAAGTGAAACGGTGCAATTTACCGCTCTCGCTGAGCTGCTCTTGGGACAACACAGTAAAATCCTGCTGCTCTCTGCAGTCACGCTGCCACATTTTCCACCTCTCCTGAATCATTTCTGAACATCTAAATGAACCTCTGTATTGAATATAAGTGGGAAATAGAACTTGCTTAGCTCAAATATGTATTTTTATTTAATCCTGGGGGTGGGGGTCGGTATGGGAAAAATGTTTTCAGGACACTACAAACGGGTAAGGTGGTATCCTGCAAACTGAGGTTCTGTAAAACTACCTCCAGGCTTCAAGGAACTCAAATTACTAATTAGCTTCAAATAAAAGAGAGTGCGTCTAACCGGGATAAGAGAAGTGCGAGCAAATGGCAGAGACCTTCCCCATTTCTTGTAAATAAGCAAACAGATAGAGTCAGGAAACTTAACTGATGCTAAGATAAAACCAGAGAAGGGCAGAAAGCCTAAACATGGAGGCATCATCCCCAGCACTATTTTCCCATTTTTCTCCAATTAAATATGCCTCAGTATACCACAGCTTACATCCTAAGTTGTGCATAACATAAACTACGCGCTGTGTTCAGCACCGCCAAGTCAATATTGCTTTTGGTGTATAAGCAATTGCATTTCCTTATTTTGTGCACTTTTATCTGTAGAAACCTCGTGTTATATTCTCTTTTCCACAGTTAATAATACCTTAAAGCTCATGCTAACTAGCTGAGCAGTCTCTGTGATACTAAAACTTTTATGG
Organism: Burhinus oedicnemus; assembly: GCA_008921705.1. Lineage (NCBI taxonomy): Eukaryota > Metazoa > Chordata > Aves > Charadriiformes > Burhinidae > Burhinus > Burhinus oedicnemus. Next base: position 2,986,736 of record VFFE01007917.1, read on the forward strand.
TATTTTCACAAGACACAGATTGTAGTAACAGCCTGAACTTACGGGGGACAATCTTTGTACAATCTCGCTTTTAAAAAAGTCACCACAAAATGACATTTGCTTCTGCTTTGTAGTCGCAATCGGTATATAGAACACATATTTGCTAAATTTGTCGAAATGCAGTTGACTGAATGAGAATACCATGCAAAGTGAATTGCTTTCCCTTCAGGCATTAATTATCAGTGCATCTCAACTGTTCTCCTCTACTCTTTACATTCTCCGACGTTTCATCTCTTCCTTGATTGGGAGCAACCATCCTATAAATAGACTTTTTTTGGCAGTAATTGGGAATAAAACTGACTAGCATGGACTGTAATCATTTGGAAAATTTAGCCTCCAACTGAATAATTGTACAGTTTTTGGACGTCTGATACACTCCCTCGCTGTCTCTAAAGGTTATTTTGCATTTAATGAGTCTTTGTAGGTTTACGGTAAGGAAAAAAAAAATATTACAAAGCTTCATAACAGAGTAGCGACACTTTGGACAAGATGCGCTGGTTTACTGCTCCAGTGTCCTGGAGCCTGTATGACTGCTACAGAAACGAACGAAGCGTTAGAGCACGACTGGGACAGGTATGTGTGGGGCACGGGGTCAGGAGCGGGGTCCTGCGATGAGCCAGAGCGGTGGGGAGCCGGAGGGTGCCGGGCTCAGCCTCTCACACCACCGGCACGAGCGGCGAAGGCTGCGTGCAAGGCAGGGGCAGAGACGGGCTCTCTGGGTATCCCACCTAACCGCCACTGTCAGACGCGCTCTTCAGGGTATAAAAAAATAAAAAGGGTTATAATAATCAGCTGAAAGATTAAAAGCATTACATGAGTGTCTAAGGAGACGTTGCTAACTTTAGCAAGGCAGCATTTCCAAAGGCAAGGTCAATTCTTCCCTCTGGTGCGCCAATAAAGCCCAAGAACAGCTTTGTACCTCCTGAACTCGGGTTACCATCCACATTCCCATTCATCCAAGATAAGCTTGGCACAGGCACCAATTCTTTTTAAGAAATATCTTTTTGTAGGAATCTCATTTGAGATACAAAATTAATTTAAATGATGATAACGAAAGTATACAATAGTTATTTTAAAGCCCAAATAAATGACATTTTAATTTAAATACAACCTCTTTTTTTTGTAACAAGGGAACTTTGGTATAGCGGAAGATGCAACCAATATATTTAATATTGTACAGTTTCTAATTGACTGGGAAGAAAAAGTCAGTTACTGAGAAGTGACGCATAGTCCAATCAAATAAAACAATTTACGTTAACGCCCCTAGCTGCAGTGTCTGCAGATCACGTATCACTTGGTGCTCTAACCACTGAACTAGTTTCTTGCAGAATGCTGCAAGAAACTCAAGGGGTGGTAGTTTATTCCGCACAAGAACAGACCCCGGGCATGCCAAAGAACCTCCGACCGCACGGTATCAGGGTTGAAAATCACCCAGAAACCAGCCTGGATAGTTTTACTGCATGGGTCCCAAGCACATCAGACCCACCTAGCGAATTCCCACTCACCTGTGCATGCACAGTAGCCTCTCCCTTTTCTTCTCTTTTTTAAAGACCGGAGCCTTACGTGGCCCAGTCTGCTTTCAAAACAGCCCTCCTCACAAATAACATAGCTATGAACTTCAAGGCTGAAGCTTGTAAGACCACAAATCCGTTTCTTCTGGAAGAGGCTGCAAAACTCGGCACCAGGCAACGCTGGGATGATCAGAGATCTCCCGGAGGGTGCTCTTCACTCTTTTTGTTTTTCCCCACCAGTGACATGCAGCAAAGGAAGAGGAAAGATGAGACAGAAAAAGAAGTTAAAGTGAATGGTGAGCAGATACAGGAGAAAAACAGAAAAAGAACAGGAAAGGCAGGTAAAAACTAATTTAGACTCAGCCAGCTCAAACCAGACCCCGGACAGGGGGTGTAATCTAAGCGATGGAGTAAAAGCCAGGGAGCAGAGGGGAAGGCAAGGGCCACATTTACTGACCAGGCGCTCCTGTACCAATACGTTGGAAAAAGCCTGCGAGCTCAGGTAAGATGAGAGTGAGCAGAGAAATGCCACAGCTGAGGCAGCGAAGCCTTAGTTAAGAGAAGCAGCATCATTTCCATTTCAGCATTTGCCTTCATAAAAAGCTGCAGGAACAAGGGAGATGATAGGAACAGGAATTTGCCAATATTTTCTAAAAGAAGTTTTTCAGTATCTAAGTGATGGGTCAGATTGCTTTTTCAAAGCTAACTCGAGATCCCGAGTTTCAAAAATCACTGGAAAGGTGCTGGCAAGTCATTCAGACACTTTCAGACACCTACAGTAATGGAATCTCTCTAATAAAAACTTACCACAAGCATGACCTACCACAAAGAAAATAAACTTCCAGTGACAAGACTAATTCTTTTTCAGACTAACCAAGCACATCTTGTTCATGCAAGTCAATCACTAAGAGTATATTTTTGAAAGTCCCATTACATTTTGCCTCTTAGGGTCCACAGCATTATTACCTTGGGACTAGAACAGGATTATCTCCCTTTCAAGCCCCATAGGAAAATGAGTAGTGATTAATCCTGGAGAAACATGATTTTTGTTAAATTGTTTTGTAAAGAAGATAAATACAACAGCAAAATCTATCAGGACTTCAATATTTCACTATTTCCTTCGTTCCCCATCTGTAGCAGACCTATTCTGCACGCTGGGCTCCATGAAAGAAAAGGATTTATAGATATTAATTTCTTAGTCTAGACAAGCAATAATCCAAGCAGGAAAAAAGTGCAAATCCCAGCATATGTTGGCCTCAATTTTTTCAGACGTTTTAAAGTCAGGAATAACGTTGCAGAAAGCATCCAGACCTACCCCAGCAGAAGATCATCTGCGTAAGAAAAACAGCCCTGTGGAGCTGAGGGCTCTTACAAGTATTCATAAATACTAAATTTTACATACCACTCCTGAAAAGGCTTAATCTACGCCAGGATTATAGCAAGAGCTGGAAAACAATAAAAGACCTTGACACAACTAAACCACTGTTCAGGTATGAGTATTACCAAGCCTCTCCTGACAAGCTCCGGCCGCTTTGCAGAGGGACCCTAACGCCTGGCACGGAGCCGGGACGGGGGGCAGCCTGAGCGGTGCCCTCCCTCGCAGGACCCCCAGCGGGGCTCTCATCTCATCTGCCACCAGTTTTTCCCCGAGTCACAGCCAAGATGGGAAACAATGAAAAACAGAGAAACAGGAGGGGAAAAGCAGAGCGGTCACAGCAGCTGTTGACTGCCGAAGTTCTGCCCGGCATCAATCCAAGCCTTACACCGCAGCTGGGGCTGGGGAGCAGCTCCCAGCACACACGTGGGGCTGAGCAGCACCCTCAGCGACGCACGGAGCAGGCAGAGCCTACCTGAATTTCTTTATCCTTCACAAGTTTCAGGCTTTTGTTTAATTTTACTTCCTGAACCCTCTGCAATGAGCCACTGCACAACTCAGTGCATCCCAAAGCGTTTTCCGGAGCCAGCCTGCGCTGATGGCCACTGCCCTTCCCAGTGGGACGAGGCACAGCCCAGAGAGCTCACAAACACGAAGCACACACGTGTATTTGTGTCGCAGCAAGAAGCTTGGTCCTTTAATTAACCTGCAACAAGAGGGAAATCTTCCCATGTCTCACCCGTTGTGCAAGGAAAACGAAGGTTTTACAGTTCATAACCTATGGAAACAGCTGCAACAACACGTACTTTACAGCCTACAGTATGGGAAAGGGAAGAATAAAATCAAAATGCTCAGCCTCTAAGATTTCACTTGCTTATTTTGAAGATACAGCCGAGCCACATTTTTAGCAAAATCTCTAGAAGACCCAATACGTACACCCACATTTTGATTATTATGATATACAGCTTCACTTCTGTGTCAGATTCCTGCAACGTTTAATATCCAAATTAACAAAAAATTCTGACTATTCATCGGTTCCATGGAGCCAACTAAACTGAGACATGGTAATTCTTGTAGCCCTGCAGAATACATATTTTGCCCAAAAAAACCTGTTCCTAATCACATTGTTTTGAATAGTTAGTTCATTGACATTCCTGTGCTAAAGAAAATATCATTAGTAATTTATAGAAGTTGCAAGAAAAGTAATAGTTCAGAAAAGCCCAGTATGAGATAAATTAAGCCTGCACCTTCAGAAAATCATTAAAAGGTAGCTATAATGATATGCCCAGGAATTATCATTCAGATAGGCTGAGCAGGAACCCTGCCAGATGTCAAGCCACCCTTATCTCAAATACTTAATACCACGGCACTGTATAAGGCTTGTGCTTTGGTTTTGGAGAGATGCCAGCAAGTCTGCTGGGACTACTGTTTTTGAGAGTCTGCTGGAATTCAGAATAAGGGGGAAAAACAAATCCCAAAACTCCAGCAGAAAAGGAACACCCTGATTTCCTTTACCAGAGGCACCTTTGTGCTTCCTCTCTCATGCTGCTTTCCATCCCCGTCTGCAGACCCACGTCATTGCCCTTAAATCACTCTTAGAGGCTCCGCTTGGGTGTCCCGCCCACAGGGACCGCAGAAGAGCCAGCTGGGCTCCTCCGAGCTCCGCTCCACAGTCACCACCACCTTCTCTACAGGGTACTTTTTTGCCCACCTTCCATCTCCCCAGGTGAGCCTGCGTCCCATCTCCTTTCACCTTCAGATTACAAATATATCCACACGAGCTTTTTGCTCCCGTGCTCCAAGTCTGTACATTAGCAAGGGCTGATGCTTTCTCTCTTCTTCAGCCTCCAAATTCTTTTCTATTTCAGACCTCTCCACATTACCTTACACCTCAGAGACACGACCTTGCACCATGAAGCCATCATGTACTTCATGTGTTCGCTTTCATCGCTCTATTTGCCTATCCTTACCGTACTATTTATTATTCCACACAGAGTTCTGCAGCCAAGAAATGTATGAATTAAATAACAGACACGAAAGAGTGTTATGAAATGAAAGCACATCATCCTCAGCTGTTCGTATCAGCAATACTAATGATGGGGGGAAGCGGTCTATGGCAGCCTAATTAATTTTCTGCTACCTTTCAACCAATTACTAGGCTTTGGGGGCTTTTTTAAAGTTTAATAATAGGAAGCAATATTATTTGGAGATTTACTTAGTGGGGAAAAAATACACGGTGTAACTCTGAGTGAAGAACATACACATTTTACATACAACTTCGACTACCTGAAAGAGTACTGATTAAATAGACTCACCACTTCCAAATTAAATTTCTTTTCAGTATATTTAAATATAAAAATAAAGGAGGCCTGCGTAATGTGTAGCAGTCTATGCTCATACCTAAATGGGTTTCATATTGAAAAACACTGAGGTAGCACTCCTGTGTCAAGATGAGGATTCCGGAAAACTGCTACTGCCTTATGTCCTTTTTCCAAAATAGAAAGATAACAGCTCATCTTGTTTAGGAGAAGAATGATGATATCAGTCATAAGATATTCAAGTTTATTTTTAATCCCGATGATAGTAAATGTGCAAGGATTGGTGAAAACAAGTTCTAGCAATCAGCTATTTTTATAGGAGTTTTGTGCCACGTGATAACATTACTTGGCTGTGGTTTACCATCAAATTGACAGCCACCTCCTGAGGATCTTCACTAGCTCTATGAAGAATTATATTCTTTGTCTTGGTTTAAGTAACTTGAACCCAAAACCGAGATAAACTTTTTTGATCTGATCCGATTCTTGCATTGCTCTATTGTTAGCTTACAGTGACAACAAATGGAACGCTGAGGGTATTTTTCTTAACCTGTTTTTGTGTGACTAATTTATGAAAAAGATTTCAAGGCACAGCCCAGGTAATTGGGAATCTCAGTAAAAAGGAGGAGGTTGCAGAGGGATATTGACACACAAGGAGGACATTAGTCAAGAAAGTTCTTTGAAGATCATTTCCTTGGTGCCCAAGATCAAGCTCTGTTTCTATTTACTGCTGAATTTATTTACTGAACCCCTGACAGCATGCACTGAGATCCCAGCAAAGCTCCTCTGCTGCCCGGCAGCCTTCTGGGGGAGAGCAGAGGAGAGGCAGGGCCACAGCCTCAGCACAACCCTCCTGCCCCAGCCCCGAACGATGCTGGCAGCGCTGGCTCTGAATTCAAGCGCTCCTGATCATTTAAACTGTACCTGCCTTCAGGCTTTGCCCTCGCAAAGCCTTGACACTCCGGAGAGAAAAATGGTCAGTTCACCCTTCCACATCACTGGCTTTTGTCTATAGTAGCCAGCAGCGCAGACCAGGAGGAGATTTGTAGAGCTGTGCAGTTGGTGCTGAGGTCCTGCCATCCATAACACACACATTTCAAAGGGATTTTTCTTCAAACTAGGGCTACCTCTGACCTGCAGACGTCATGGCCATCAACGGTTACAGCCCACAAGCCACGCTCCTGGAGCACAGATCCCATTCAGCTCCATCCGAAAGGAGCTCGGTCCATGCACTCCCGACGCCTCCTGCACACCCCCTGGAGCAGCACCAAGCAGCCGGGATGGAGATTCATTCCAGAAGCACACTCCTGCTCCAAACGGTAGTGCTAACGCAGATGTAGCAACTCGAAAATATAACCATGTTGGCGCTGCTGTTAATAACCAAGACAGTCTATTGAGAATGGGAGTCCCGACCAGCAAAACTCCAGTGCTCGGAGCGCTTTCACAGCAACGCTGCAGTGCGGTTTAATTGCAGCGGTTTCAGGGAGAGCAGGAGCTGCCTTTCGGAGCAGCTCTCGGGACCATCTCCCCACCTCTCGCCCGTGCAGACAGGCTGCCAAACCCACCGCTGCCTCGCGCCCACCCTCCTCCCCTGCCCGCTGGAACGCCAGCCCTCCGCGTTCCCTCTCCCTCGCCCACTCCGGCCTCCTCAAGCCAAGGTTACTCACTTGGCTTGCTGGAAACGCTGCAGTTCCCAGCACACATATATGTGCAGCAGCTTTTGAACTTTCCCTTTTTCCACCCGAAGCAGGTTGGTATTTATCTCCTTTTCAAAAAACAAACAAACAAAAGGATGCTGCAGATATTTGGTAGGAGCATGAGAAATTCCACTAAAAATTCAATTGCTTTACATGGCTGCAGAAGCAACTAAGTTGGATTTTTGTCTTCATCCTGTTTTCTGTAAGACTTTTTGCATACTTGTCGGAACTTTTTATCTGATCAATAAAATAACAGTTAACCAGTTGGGAGATTTGGAACTACCGTTGCGGGGGTTTTCCTGCCAAAGCTCTTTTAGTTACCAACAAACGTAAAGGGGGAAAAGACTCACACTTGCTGTTCTGGAGAACTGCCAAGCTCCCAACAAAACCTCGCACGTGCTCCTGAATTCCACATCTCTCTCGCTGCTGCGCAGGCAGTTGGCCACTCTCTGTTACATTTAAGTGGCAGGGAGCTCCAAAGAGTCTGAACAAAGGGATGTATAAACGGAATACAGCCTTGCACAGCCCCCAACATTACCTAACTCCCCCAAACCCTACCTGAAAGTTGAGTAGAGAAACCCCATTTCCTTTCTTTTATCTGTAAACGTGTCCTTCACGGCACCACTAGTGGATTAACAACAAAGCATGCACTATTGTAGCAACATAAACAAATAAACCTTCTCATATTCTAAGGATTTATATGTCCTATCCATGAAGAATTGAGTGGTTTTTACCAAAGGAGAAAAAAATTAATAGCCCCAGTCCACAAATATACAAACACATGCAAGGCGGTGGCACGCGGACGCACAGACCTCCTGTACACAATCCATACGATGCACAAACACAAGCGCTGCCCGTCACCTGTCCCTGGCGTTGAAGGCACAGGCTCAGGTAACCCTCAGACTAAACCACCACTTGTCACAGGACAAGGGTTTGAAGATCAGCAGTTAACAGAAGGCAGCTGCTTCCAAGCTCACTGAATTCCAAAGCCATCACACCGAGCTCCCTGGACGCTGCTTACAAACTTTTGAATGATGGTGAAGATGGTGGTGTATAGACACCGTATGCCACCCTGTCACGCGGAAGAAAGTAACTATAATGTGTGAAAATTCTGTCCTGCCAACACACTACAACAAAGCTGCCCCGATACAGATCGCAGTGCTTCCACTCGCAGCAGCATCAAGGAGAGCTGCCCACTCAGCTGCAGGCCAGTGCCCATCCAGTGTCTTCCCAGCCAGCTAAAGGGACCAGTAACCCGGCTCTGTCATTAATAACAATCCAATAATAAAGCCAAAATGGGATGTGTCAAAACCAGACAGGGTCTATGACCTGCAAAGTAAAATCAAAACTCTGTTGTCAAAACACTCAGAGAATCTTTACGTGGCATCTTTCAAGGTCTCAAATCTGCATCCCGGTTTTGGTGCCTTTTCGTTTTGGCTCTTCCAACAGTGATGGGAAGTTTGTGTCTCATAAAGATCCGAAAGTATCCAACAGAAGAAACATTTATTTTTGTGTCACTACCACTATTTCATTTATAATGGCATTCCTCTTCTGTTCATACAACAGGCAGGTTTCCCTGCTGTGGTCGTAAATCAGGACAACACATCGCTTGTTTCCATGCAAGAAATCCGCAGGGGAAAGGCACCTTACACTCACATCACTGTTTGTTGAACGTGTGGGAGTCGGGCTTGGCACATCATGGGAACAGATGCTGGGATAACTTCCTAACTGAAGGGCTGCACACGCTGACAGCCCTCATTCTCTTGCACCTTAAAGGCAGTAATACGTGACAGACAGGCATACGGGTTGCATTACTGGAGCGATTCTATAATTCTGCTGCGCTGCCATCTCAAAGGAGTGTTACGCTGACCCATGAGCTCCACCGATCTTCAAAACTGCAAAACCACTGCAGTTATGAGACGTTGGTACATCCCAATGGTTATTAAAACAATCTGAAAACAAAGAGAGAGATCATGGCGGGCTGGAGGGGAGAGGAGAAAGAGTTTGCTTAAAGCTGGGTGCATCTAATAGAAGTATGTAATTTTCAAGAAATGACTTCCCCCCCCCCCAGAATCTTGCTGCACATTTAACAGAGAATGTCTCTCACCACTGGCCTGGAGCAGACACAGGCACTGCAAACTCCAGGTCCAGGCGCGGAGCCTCCCCTCTAACCTCACTGGGAAGAGCAGCCTTTCTGGCTGGGTATTACTGCGTCGTCACCACGCAGGACCCAACAGATGGCCCCGTACACTCTACAGGTACGGATCTGCCGAAGGGCAGCAAGGCGTCCGACGCCTGAAGGCAGCATCCTTCCTCCAGAGCTGTATTCCTCACGCTTTTCGATGCCTCCCCTCCCGGGAGTAGTAACAACAGCTCCGAGCGGAACAAGAATTTCCTTCCCAGTAAGAGCTGGGACTGGGTGTGACACCAGTGCGTGCTGACCTGGCTCGCAGTGCTGGTGACAGCGTGGCGAGAGTCCGCCACATTCAGTCCCTGAGATGTGCAGGCATGGAAGATGTGGCACATTTTTGGTATTTTTTATTATAGATTTCATGACCTTCTCGTCGGCTCACGACCTTACAGGATCAGGCTGTTTGGGAAGGAGCCCTGCGCTCGCTCCCAGACATCTGTTTTCAGATCAAGTGAGAATTATGCTCAAATCAATTGACTTTTAGCAATGAAGGGCCTACAGGAAAAAGAAGATACGCAACTTGGTATTCATTCACTGACTCACTGAGTTTGGGGCTCGGTAGAACAGACCGCAGTAAATGAAAGCACGGCTTCGTTAAACACGTGGCTTCATAAGAAAGGAGCAACAACAACCTTTTGTTTGTCCACTGGATCCATGGCTTAATGAAACAGCAGCTTGGAAAGCTGCTGAAAACACTACAAATTCCCACAAGAAATTCTTTTTGGTCTGAACCGTTCTATAAATAATTCAGTATAATTGACAAAAATCCTATTAAAAAAAATAGTGAAGTCATCTTGAAATTTCAGTTAGAATTTAAAGTAAAAATTCTACCCGATCTGATGCAATCAATACGAAAGTCAGTCTCAATACAGAGCAAATACAGAACAAAAGAAAAAGGCAGATGAAAACGAGCAGCTGGTTGCCTGAGATCAGTGAACTGTGAAACTAAGCATTTAAATGTTTACAGCTGTAATGGGTTTTGCTCTGAAGTTTTCTGCATTGTCTACAACATGCTGAAGGCTGACTTGAGCTACAAGCAAATGAGCTACAGAAGCGGCCGAAAGTCCATCATCAAAACTAGGTACATAACACCCGGCAATACATATGGCAAGTTTTTAGACTCTGCTGGTCATAACAAAGCTTGTACCACCGGGAGCATCTGGCCATCATTAAAATGAAAGCCTAGAGAAGGGTCTGTGTAATTTTAATCCTACTCATTACGAGAGAAGGATACTACAGACAAGACAACTGCTTCGCTTTTCTATTGGACTTCAGAGCCTGTTCACCATTTTTTAATCTTTTTACTTTTACTTGAAACAATCAGCTTTTCCAGTAACCCTGGAAAATCAACAGCCCTTTATCTCCAGCATCCCCAGAGATCACAAACAGCTCTGTGTCCTTGGGAGAACACGAGCAGCTAACGATTCACCATTCCTAGGGTGCAAAGCAGCTTAATTAACAAAAAGCAATGTTTTTACAGAAGTTGTTTCTTCATTCAAGTTAATGGTGCACAATATTACTAGCCGATCTTGCATACCAGCCCCGTGGACTGAATTCCCCAGTGCTCTCTTCCCTCCTCAGCGGAGCAACCAATTCCACTGGTAAAATGCGTCAAGTCCATTTTTCTGCTCTTCATTGCTATTCCATCTCTCTCTGATATTATACAAAACATTCACCCATTTACCATTCCTCTGCTGGGTTGAACACCAACATTTCCACCTTTTCTTAATCTTGTGTATTTATAACAAAACTCGTAATGTATTTATACACATTAAAAATGAACCAGGAAATCTACGACATGCTTTTATGATAGCAGCCTTGGGGCTCACCGAGAACCTCAGTTCTGTTTTATCTATTCACGCTGCTTTGTTTGGTGATGTAGAAATACATTCAACAGCAGCCAGTTCCTGCATCTATAGCAAGTGAAATACTGTGGCATACGTGAATCATTTTAGTGTAGAATTTAGCAAAATAAAGTTAATTGAAGGTCGTCTGTTTTGGGTTTTTTGTTGTTGTGTTTGGGTTTTTTTGGGGGGGGTGGGTTTTTTTTTTGTTTGTTTGTTTTTTTTAATAATTTGAAGTGCCTCTGCTGTCTCTCAGCATGGGGGAAAATAAGATAATTTTTTAAAAGAAGCTGGAATTAGCATGGGATAAGAAAAGGTTAAATGTCACGATGGAGATTGGAGGCTTAATCTTCCTCCAACATACAGCAGACCAGCAAAAAGAAGTGAAAAGAGGTACATTTAATCAAAAAGGGGGCAAAAAAGGAACTTTCGCACCAAAAACATGCTTGCAAATTAAAACAGATTGAGATCTTGATCAAAGATTGTAAGGTTTCCGTTTCCAGTTAATTAGGACTATTCAGAGATAAGACGTTTTTGCAACGGGTTAAGCCAACGAGATGAAGCAAAATCAGTAACTCTAGAAAAAGCCACGCTGTGCTGCATGAATACGTGGGTGCAGAGAGGAGAGAACAGCCTGTATTACTGGAGCTGGGCTCCTATGCCGCTGGAAGGGAAACACACCCAAACCCAGCCAAGAAATCACAGAATGATCGAATGGTTTAGGTTGGAAACCTTTAAAGATTATCTAGTCCAACCCCCTGCCACGGGCAGGGACAGCTTTCACTAGACCAGGCTGCTCCAAGCCCCGTCCAACCTGGCCTTGAATTTAGCTTCAGCATCATCCTCATAAACGAGTAAATGAAACAGGCTAGGAAGAATACAGTTATTTTGAATGGCATCTCTCACAGAAAGCAATCTGCACATAGTTTAGATTACAATAAGTTACTGTTGATATAAAGTATAAAGAAAGCATGGAAGAAGCTGAAATATAAAATAAGAGGATATTTTTTCTACATAAGATCCTAAGTGAAACATAGCTGAAGCTGAGAAATAGAAGTAGGTTACTCTAGATCACAGAGGAAGAGAGTTCTTGAATAAGCAGATCGAAAACGTTAGAAGAGTACAACAATGTAACATTCCTAAATAAATACAAATGGAATCTGAGTTTTATTATTGCATTTCCTTTTTGACAATAAAAGTAGGTTGTGAAGAAAAAGAATAGCCTCATCATTATACCGGCAGCTTTTATCGCAAAGAGTAGGCACCAAGATTTTATCACATGCATTTAATATTTTTCATAATTTCAGTATTATCTGTATGAGCAGCCGCTCATCCTATCGTTGTTACTCCCTGGAGGCACCTGCAATTGTGCGAGTGGAATAATTTACCATCACATACGATAAGCTGAACACTTGGGGATGTGGCGTTTGTGGCAACAGCGTCACTACACAGACGGCAGCTCAGTTCAGAGACAGATGATGTGATTTGCACGTTACTTCTCTCAATGACACTACTCAATTTCACTATTAACCAGTATTTATTTCTTACTTAAGAAATGTAAGAGACTGAAGCAGTGGGCACAGAAGCCCAAACCAGTAGCACCTGCAGCAAAAATACCCTGACATAACTTAGTAAGGAGAAAGCTAGCGGACTACACAGGACTTACTTTTAAATCATAACGTAAGAGGGAATAATGTCTTTTTTTAATACGTTCAACAATGCCATAATGGAGAACTTCGCTATTATAAGGTTTCATTAACAACAATTAGAAACACAAGTATGGATAGCATTTAATGTGGTACTGAAGAAAAAATACTTTAAATTCCAGTGTTTCCATTCCATCAATAGACCTTTTCTGGACTAGTGCAGATCACCCGCACTCCTTGGCCAATGCTGGGTAAGACATGCAAATATCCTACCAATCCATATTTTTACATTCAATAAAAGTTATTTACATGTGTAAATGATATATAAAAATATGCACAAAGACATTCCCGTGTCATCAACTTGTATTTTATATTCCTCTAAAAGGGAAAGTTTTTATAGACTTTCCAATACAGAGAATTGCTAGATTCCCAGGACAAGTCTGTCCTATCTGTTTCACACTAACCTTAAATAGCATTTTATCTGGTATACCATATGCTTCAATGTCTCTGTCTGCCACCTTCAGATTTCTGCTTTCTGAGCTGCAGAAAATAGTATGCTAAATAGCAAGAAGTCTGGTGGTAAAATCATGTTAGATTTCTCTCTCTGGAGTGGAGTAATGTTGGATTAAAAGCATACCTCAAAGAGTCTTCGTTTTATTGGACACACCCTCCCACCACAGGGTAAACACGTTAAGCCTCGTTAAAGTGATGTCCTTCAAAGCAAAAGGGGTCTGAATGCTGGCTAAAACACATGCTCTCATGACCGACACTCAGCTTTTCGCGCTGCCAAGCAGAGGGCTGTGCGTGTTACGGAGCTGCAGGGCCAAACGCAGGCTCTGGGTGGCCGGGGTCTGCGCGGTGGCAGGGCACGGGAGAGAGATGCTCCTTCCCCGCCGGCACGGCACGGGCGCGTTGGTGTAGCCCCGTCCTGGTGGCAGGTCGCGGAGCCGCCAGGAAGGAGCGGGCAGGCCGTAAGCTGCAGCTTGCCAGTCGCCCAGGGCATGTCATGCTGTGGGGAAGCCTGGTCCATCGGCCTGCTCTTCGTCAGGGTCTTTCATTCACGGATAGCCACCCACCACCTGGCTGTGTTACTGCCTGGATTTAGGCCACGGGAACCATGGGTTCATTCTGCAAAACTTTTATCATCTGGGAATTCATCTTCTAATGCCAAAGACGGATTGGGCTGAATTTGTCCAAACTATCAAGTTCAAAAAGAGAAGGCGATAGGTAGGCTTCGTTAAATGAACGTGCTATGGATAAGAAACACACCAAGAGCAAAGCATTCATGTTGCCAAACAGTATGTCACCTTTGAAATATTTCATGTACAGCAATGGAAAGCCCAACATTCTCCACACCTCACCTTGTATTCTCCCTAATATGCATGGCCAGACACTATGGGACAAAACAACTTCAAAGTTAGGAAAACTGTACTCCTTTAGATCCTCCGATTACGAAAAGACTTTCACCTCCCAGCCCCAGGCGCTCATTCAAGCACCCCAGATTTCTTCAAACTGTTATTAGAGCTCTGATATTGAGCGGGGTAATTCTCTCATCTTCTGCTGGAGTGACCTGAATTGCACCGGTGATGCATCGCTGCCTACAGAAAGGGTGACCGTGACTCAGAGACAGTCAGCAGACCAACGCCAGCTTCACAACGGTCTTGCAGCAAGGAAAGATCATGCAGTTTAAATTTGTGTGTAATCAGGAAAACATGACTAAACTTGGCACTGCCCCTTTCTCAGCAATACAGTATAAATCTCTTCACAATAAGATAACTTTTTTCAAAAGCTTTATCAGAAGAAAAAGGAATTACCTTATGTCCAGCTCTCTTACAATCTTATCTGCCCCGGAATGCATAGATTAGGTGGAAGCACTTCCAACACCACATCCAGCTTCAGCGCAGCTGTGTTTATGCAGGACCCTGTGGACTCAACACCACATTACACTACCCCAGGACAAAGCGTGTGACACTGGCCATTAACTACCATTCACAGAAGGGTCAAACACTGTTCCACTGCAGGCTGGCTTTCCAGTTTTGCAGCCACCATCAGTACTAACGACGCACAGGAGCACGGCCAGGAATCCCCCACTAGCGCCATTCCTTGCTGTAACATCTCCAGATTCTGTAGCCTGACAACATGCACCGAGGCCAGCAGAAGTCTTTGGATTTCATCACTGGAATTGGCATCGAGTTTGGTATGAGGTTTCACCTCCAGAAATAGTTCTTGCGGTTCAGGCAGTTCATTTTCTTCCCGAGTTGTCTGGCAGTCGATCAACTACTGCTGCTATTAAAAGCAAGCACTTGGTGATGGATGATCTAAGAGCTGGTTAATTGGACAGGGAAATAGTTTGAGCACCATATTGCTTTGTATTAGGACTAACTGAAAATCTGGAGTTTCATCTCTCTTGTCATCTGTGAAATTAAAGGATGGGCTCAGCCCATTGGGTGAACACCCCCATCTCAAAGGCACCGGAGCACCCCGGCACGGTGAGGGGCTCCCGCTGCCTCTCAGCAGACACCTCAGAGACTCACTCGCATTCCTCCGCGACACCCTTGGGGACACCGATGGGATCTTGTGGGGAAGCTCAAACCCCTCTGCGTTGATGCATTTGTTCTATAAATACAGCGAGACCTTCAGCCTTCCGAGCTGTCTGGAATTTGTCATCCACAGAGTAATTCACTCCATTTTAACAAAAGCCTAGGATATGAATAACCTCTCCTTCATATTCCCTGAAAATGAGAAATACTCTCTTTTTAAATTATTCATTACATTATTATTATTAAAAGTCAGGGCCATTTAATGAAATAACATTTTAAAGGTATGACTGCATTAAAAACAGAATGCCACGGTTTTATAAAAACATCTGTCTCTCTTAGCCTATGTTGAATTACAAGAGAAATGAGTCTGAAATCGTGCTCGTAGCTCAAGACAAAACTCCTCTCTGATACACAAATCAATACATGATTTAATTGTGTTTTATTGCTTCTTTTGCTTCAGTCTGGGGTCAAGAAAGACCCTGAGAACATCCTATTTGCTATTTTCCCAAGTCATATTCACTCAACATGCACCTGTTTTTTAATTCCAACCTTCCAGCTTTCTCCAGCTGCAGGGCAACAGGGAGGCTGAAAGAGCAAGCGTGTAACGAGAGCAAGCTATTTATTCTCTTTCTGGACTGCAGCTTGTTGAAAGGTTTTTCCTCTATGATTGTCTTCTGAAGATGCCAACAAAATCATGATGGAAATGGTAGAACTAAAATGCTTACTAAGCAAAAGTGTTCTGCACAATCAAGGTAGCTCCCATAACATACTACAGTGCTCTCTGAGCAAAGCCCAACACACCTTTTTGCTACAACTGCTATTTTGTATACAGCATAGCCTTGGACCATTATTGTAAGTTTTAGGAAAAAAATAGAATAAAAATGCAGTATTTCATCAGTACTAGACTAAGAAATTTTTTTTTTTTTTTTGCTTTCTTCACTCAACATGCTTTGAGATTCATCAAACATTGTTTCAGGGTTGAGCAGTCATTTTTCTCATAGACCAGTAACAGACCGATTTCCAAATACACCATACTGGCTGATGTCCAAAGTTACATGTGCTAATCCCAGTGGATAAATTCTCATGCAGTATGTATGGACCCTTTTAATCCCTTGTTTTTTTCTAACAGTGGAAGAATTTCTGAAAATTCTTAGCCTCAAGACAGAAATCCAGGTTCATGCTCTCTGTCTAATCTCTGTCTTCTACTCTACCATTTTAACCTCTCTCTAACATCAATACGTGGAGTTGATGGCTCTGTTTTGACTTGTACTCCGGAAAATAGCTATAGTTCAATTAGAATCAGTAAGAATTTTAAAACTAGATGCTAACATATTATTTGAAAATGAACTGCTGATTTTTATTCTCCATGGGTGTCTAAGGAGACATTCAATTTTCAGAGTATATTTAAAATTTTTAAAAAGCTGAAATGTATTTTATCTTGTAGGTTGGAAATGTAGTTTAAAGCTCGATTAAAGGAACTAATCGAAAACCGTGTTTTAGCTTGAGGTTATGTACTTATTCAGCCATCCTTCCCCCAAAAGTCTTGAGGCACAGAGCTGAAAACAGACCCTCACCCCTCTCTGTCCTTCAACACTGCTCCCATTTGTTCTGCAGTAAGACGACCAACTGCTCTGTATTGCCTTCTAACGGCACTCCTTCGGGGCTGGTACAGGTACGTTCACCTCTGTGCACCAACAGATCTACGGACTTACAGGGAAAATCTGTCCTGGATGCACCCAGCCCCTCCTCCTGAGGCTGGCTATAATAAGCACTGATTTGCTATTTCTTACCACTTTTCACTGGTGATTAAATCTGTCCATTGCAGAACTTGTAGACAGGCATTTATTCTTCAGGACAAATAAACAGAAGTATTTTAGAAATTATGTAAAGATACCAGAAGATCCCTATTATATGAAAAAATTGGCACCTGGAGAATTGCATGGCAAGATAAACCTACCCAGAAGTATTTATTATTCCTTAGTAAACAGACATGCTGGAAGCAAAATTACTGATTTCTGCAAACAACCACAGGATTTGTTTAGTAAGCTGAAAGCAACATAGACAAATTCGCCTCAGTTAGGTTTATATGAGAGTTTTCTCAAGTCCTAGTGCGAATCTCACAAAGGCACATCACGGTTTATTTGCGCAGCCAGAACAACGGGGTCACCTGACAACAGGCTTAGGTCCTACCAAAAGCCATCTTCTCGAACAGAACTGAAGATCCATCCGCAAGGCACAAAAATTGCCTTTTGAACTTCCTTTCTTTGCTTAATGGCCACAAAAAAAAAAAAAAAAACCTGTATTTCAAGAAGCATTTTCCTCCATCATGCACTAATGGTTAATTCACTGCACCACGAAAAGCACTACTTAAAGATCAATTTTACAGTTGGAATTGAAAAGAGTATGAAAAACGATCACTCTGCTCAAGGCATTACCGCAGAACAAGGAGCTTGATTTAAAGAAGTCCCAAATTCAGAAGATAGTTACTGTCTACCAGAAGAAAACCCCACCATTCCGTATGTTCCAAGAAATTCTAGACTGGAAGCACATGGACTTGAATACACAGTCATCACTAGCACCACCACCAAACCACATCCCTCTAAGAGGCTTACTTGCCAGTGCCAAAAAAAAAAACCAAAACAAAACAAAAAAAACCCACCAAAACCCAAAACCAAAAAAACCCCCACAATATCAAGGGTATTACTAATGGAGCCTTGCTCCATTTGCAACAACTACCTTTCTGAGTAAGTCAAGGGTATGATAAATCTTTATAGTGCTCCTCATGAATATGTAACCTAGCATGCATCGATACCCTTACTCCCACATGCATCCCTGGAGGGACTGTGTGCGTTACTGTGATGATGGGAAGAGCGCTGCAACATCCACATTGCAGTTCTCGTGTATACGGCTCCCCCAAAAAAACATGCCTCGTGCCCTCCTGTTTCTTGTGCTGACACCCAGGAATGCTCCTGCGTTTGCTGGGTGACCGGTCCCGTCTCCTGCAGGCACAGTCTCCCCGCGGAGCTCTGCACCACCCCGGCTCCCGCTCTGCGGACTCACTGGCACAGCAGTGTCCCTGCAGAGCGTACGGCGTTTTTGCTACACAGGATAAATGAAATGTCTTCTAACTAAGAACTGTCAGACTGATGACAAACTCTGGAGTATGAAGAATTAGGAAAGCCCCACGGACCTGGAGGTTACGCAGCCAACAAAAGAAACAGATAGGAAAACACAGGTTGTCAGGAAGAGATGGAGTGTGAGAAACACATCCGATGAGCTCTAACCATCCATCATGGGAACATTACCAAATCACTCATTTTTTGTACCGGTACTGTGATGAATAAGAGAAAATGCCAACAGAGTAAAACATTCCTGCAGAGCCACATACCTTTAGTCCTAGTTTCCATCTTGGCAGATCAGCTGGAGAAGCCGTAACAAAGCGTGCCCACCCAGCAAAAGTCTCTGTTCCTTCTAGCTTTATTTCAAATATTTGCTGTTTCCACATTCCCCTTAGTAGTTATTTTTTCTGACATACCTCCATATGCAATACTTTGATACAGCATAAATAATTTCCTTTGCATATTTGTAAACATAGTTTGGATTTTGCTCTCAGACACGAGCATGAAGTCACAGAAGGGTCCTAGAGTTACTCTTATTTGCAGTGAAGAAAGTGAATTGAGGTCTACCCACTATTTTTCTAACAATAATTCACCAGAAAATAAAATCGCCGCAAAGCATCACCATTAACGCACAATTCTGTAATAAACCATGTCCTTTTCACTGCTGCTTTCACAGAGTGAAGGGGGGAGGGGAGGCAGAAATATCGATGTCTGCCAGATGGAGAAGGATAAAAACAGAAAGGGACTAACGAGGTATTTCCAAGATGTGACACCAAAATTCATAAAGGGACTGAACACCACAAATGACAAAAGAGTGGATTATTGCAGTACTGTCCTTCAGTTTTGACTAGAATGTATTTCTATGAGCATATTTATCCAATATTTCCTCTAATTAAAATAATCTTACTAAAGATGTGTGATAAGGAAGTCTTACTAGAAGAACTCCATGATGGAGCTTGCGAATCGCAATATTCTGAGCGGCAGCTTCACGTTTTAGCACACGGCTAGGTGTCAAGAAACTAAAATTCTGCTCTTGGCTCTTCCACAAATTTTCACAAAGCTCTTTCAGATTTTCTGCTTGAGTTCCCATCTGTGCGAAGGACGGCCGCGCGCCGATGTCCCCGGCTCTCTGAGCCTCGGCTCGCTGCAGCGGGAAGTGCCGAGTGCGAGGTACCAACCATCGAATCACTGCAAGAACCACTTCCCGAGCCGAGCCTTGGCTCGCCAACGGAACAGACGGCAGGACCAGCATCACATCACACAAACCTGAAAACATCACAGGGAAAGTATTTTCTTGCTGTTTTCTTTCAGGGCATTTGAGCAACAGTTTTCAGCCCAGCTACCGACTGGCACCTCAGCAATGACTACAAAGCACAGCAGAGCTGTAACTCACACAGGGCGTTATCACAGCGGATATTGCATTGTACGCTGTACGGAAAGGTATTCTGGAGATCGCTAATTTCACCCAAATTGATTCCTAAAACTTTACAACTATCTTAGCCCAATTAACTGAAGAGGAAATTAATTGACGCAGAGGCTAGCTAAACACTGGCTCGTGGGGGTGTTTTTGAAGCATGACCAACCTACCTGGAACACTCCTTCACGTATACTACTGCGTCTAAACTTCCTCTCAGTGAACAGAAGGTTTTAGCGCTGCACTCAGACAGGTAGAGTCTTTTAATAGCTAGTTACGGAGATCTTCAGCTGTGGTTACAATCTGCTGCAATATTAATCTCACCCCATAATTAGCTGCCTGGGGAAAATGCGTATTATTCTGAGGACCTAAGTAGGAAAAAAAAAAAAAAAAAATAGTTCCACAGGTATGAAACTCACAATTTATCTCCCTTCCAAAACAGAAAGGTGAAGCAAGGCACATCTCTTGTTCCATTATACACAACTGACAATTTTGCTCTCACATTGCAAAGTGCAGTACTGAAAGATGAACAAAAATAGTATTGTAGAAAATCAAAACTACTTATTTCTGATACAGGAGAACAGCATGACAAACCTTGCACTTAAAGATCTCCACCCGCAAGATATAAAGAGGCTGCAAGGTACAGTACAATATTTATGAGCATGAGATATATACTATAGATTAATTCATAAATTCTCCATACATAATTTATAGTCTATTTACAGAGTAAAACAGTCATCACACAGCAACCACCACAAATGCATTCACTTAAACTTAAGGGCATCTGTAATGACTGCTCAGAAATAGGAGGGCCATAATAAACCAGTTACAGTCAACGACACGCTGACTAAAATGCACAGGACTAGAAAGAAAGGAAATGCATTTTTAAGGCAGTTGATGTGCTATAAATTTTTAATGCTCTATAAAGTCTTCCATTTAGTTAGAAATATTTATATAGTATTAAGTGCGTTATTCCAACTCAGAATAAGAAATTAGCCTCAAGTTGTTTTACAGAGGATTTAGATTCTCCTTCCTAAATTTTATCCTCATGCTAACACGCTACAACAATTTTGTACCAGAGCCGCATAATTTCTCCATTTCCCTGAACACGACTCCTTTTTCTGTAGTTAACAATACAAAGCAGTTGTACGTTAGTTTTTTAGGTATCACGTGCAATAAATTTGATGGCCAAAGTCTGAACTGTATTAACACGCAGGTGCAAGGCACAGCTCACACATTCGGATATCACTTAAGATCCCTAGTAAGCAACATATTTAAGTGTGCGTTTGCAACCTTGAAATAAAAGCAGAAGTTGCTGCACTAACAGCAAGGAAGCAGCTCGCTGTGACTGCTACAGCTCTGCCACGCTGGAGGGAGACACAATTTATCTGGCTCTGGCCCGAGGCGTCACCGCTGCAGAGCAATTAAAACAATCAGTCCTTTAGTTACACATCGTTCCACTGTTTCCCCATAAATTAGCTGCGAATCAAAGCCTTAAATGCTATGCTATCAGACATACATACATATTCATTTCCGTACATATATTCTACGTTTCCAGAAAAGGAATGGGGAACATCTCTTAAGGAATGTGTATGATGTGCTCCCTCCTTCATTAGTTGGTTTCAGAACAAACTGTGAACGGATCTTGTTAGCAGACAGCGTGTTTCCCGTTAGAAAAAGAACATACTAAAAAGCAGTAGTGTTACCGTGAATCACAAGGCCCAAGATACACAATTAGCTTTTCGGATTTGGGTTGAATTACTGCAATAAATGATGCTGTATGCCTTGGCACAAAGCCAAGAGATCTCATTCCTTAATGAAACAAGTCTGTTGATACAAAGTACACTATCCTCTTTTTGACGATGGTTTTTGTTCTTTTAAATGTCTTCATAATGTTCCTCCACATACATACAAAGATTGTTAATTGCTATTTAATTTTAATGCCGTTTTAAGAATTGGAGAAAAAGTTTTGGGGTTGGTGGTGTTTTTTTTTTAAAAAGAAGCCCACATCAGCTTCAAAGTCACAGCTATGAATATGAGTGTTAGAGATGGACACACTCAGGAGCTATTCAAGGGTGCAGTTTATCCTGTACACAAGACTGTACATTACTGAACACCAAAGGTGCCCCATTTTTAGCACGGGCTCCTCAGAAATCTGTCATGACGCCACAAAACCTGCGAGAGCTGCCTGGTTCTACTGGTGACACTGTCACTCCCTTGACAAGCTCCGTTATTTACATTTTGTGTTAAGAAGTTACAGTTAATTAGTAGGCTAAAACTTATTTAACTCATTTGGGTTTCAATCATTTTAGCTGTCATTTTGAACATGTCTGACAGCAGATCAATTGCTTATGTTTCTAGTACTAGATTTGCTGAGATAATAAATCTTTCAGCGTGGCATTTTTCTTTCCCCTAGTGACGTTTCAATTGACTTCTACAGACAAAGCTCATTTTATGTATTTCAGCTTCTTTAATTGCTGATCACTTTCCTGGTTTTCTTTAACACAAACATATTAAGTATTAGGTTATTTAAGAAGATTAGAGAGTCTTACCATTGAGAACCATGCTGGCAGTTACAACTGAAATACACTGTGTTTTGGAAACTGGTTGAGCAAGAACTTTGAAACTTATTTTGAACGTGTTCCCTAAGTCTGTTTCACAGTTTCATAGACGGGAGCCTAAGGATTATGTGGAAGAGTAAATCTGACACTGCTTAATGTATCAAAAGGACTAGCCTCCACCTACAAAATCTGTAATTATATGTGATTTGCATTAATCCTTAAAAAGAAATAGAAACCCCTAAAAGAAGCAGAAAAAGCAGATTAGGAGTAATATTCTGTTGACAGTACCTCAAATGATTTATGTCAATTAAGATTATTCCCATGCTCTCATGAAAGCACCTCTCACTCCATCACTTAAGAAGAGGGGGATGTTGACTGCTAGGACCTCTCAGCGCTAACGCAAAGCAGTACAACTCTGTTTCCCAGCGAAAGAACGACTTGTCTTTAAGTTTATCCAGTGAAAAGTATTACGTTCAACATAGCTTCAAAACGCAAGCTTCAAAGCTATCAAACAGCAACAAGAGAAAAGTCATTTTTCATTATACTCTCAAGATGGTGCTGAGATAAAGCTATTAAACTGAGTGCCTGATATATGCAAAAGGTTGAACTGTTCCAAAGCAAAAACCACGCGTACCTCTTGCACGGCTGCTGCAACGAGCAAAGGTCACTGATGACGACAGGAGTCAGAAATTGTGCTGTTTTCTTTTGAGAGAGGTTGAGAGCATGTATGCCGACAAAACTTCAAGCCACGTTCTTAATCTAATGGTAACATCTTCAGGAATACTTCTGGCAATTGATGAATCATTTTGCAAGTCAAGGCAGAAAAACTATCACTAAAACCACCTTACTGTTACTTCAATAGGCTGCCTTATTAAGAAATCCACCTCAGCTCTTGTTTTCCAATTCATTGCTGGTGACTTTGGAGCAAAAATTTTCCCACCTATCAGAGGCTTTAATTTGCCCCTAGATATCAGCAGAGCTTAATGCTGATCTACAAAACGTGTCAGAAGAAGTATCTGTGCCATCTGAAAATACCCCGTATCTGGGTATGTTAGAAGATGGGATAATGTCTCCAAAAGCAAGAACAGGCTCACCAAGGCTCACGGACAAAACCACACACCAGACAACGCATCAAAGGCATCCAGCAACTGTATTAACAGTCACGGAAAGGATCGGCACGAGCGTCTGCAGAGGCACGTAAGTTAAATGCTTGCAAATGAACACGCCGGGTGATGCAGTGGGCCGTATGCAAGTTCCCCTGTGAATCACGACTCTTCACCTTTCCAAAGCTGTGTCCACCAGCCATCCCACTACTATTCATACACGAACCTCACACAAGTTACCTGTGGACTTGTGAAAACTGCACTGTAATGTTTATCTTCGAGGAAAACTGACTAAGAGAAATGACTAATAAAATGCAAGAATATTTACTTGGCATATTGTTAGGTGAAGAACATTAATTGCCAACTATAATACACTGAATAAATTAGCATAGCCAACAAGCTGAGGACTGACAGGCATTATCATGTACTTCACACTGACTTTTTAATTATTCAGAAAGCAAATAAATTATTTTCAAGCTTGCGTTTTCTTCTGTTTCAGGTTGTCCTTGTGGTTCTTAAATACATTTCAAAAATTCTTCCTTTTAAATTCAAGTCTACCAAGCACCAGTAATTCAGCTTTTTTTTTTTATTTATTCTATAGAAGATGGGAACAGAAATCATTCTCTCATCTGCAAGATCTGCAAGACTTCAGTCATATTTGTAAAACCTAAAACTTTAAAGCCTTCAACAAACACAAACACCACCTTTCCAGAGGATGAGGAAGAGCCTGCTGATGTCAGTTGAAGGCGTATCAATGTATTAAAATATGGTACATTTACTGTTTTTTGAGCTCCTCTACCCAAACAAGGTGTTGGCCATATTTAAATCTAAATAACCATAACTGATGGCTTGCATCAGTTTAATTACATTTTAAAATGCCCTTTTTCTTTTTGAACCACCAACACTTTGAACTTCACAGAAAAGCCCATCACTATGAGTAGCTTTGTTTCCGAGACAGGTTTCTCCACACTCTTCCCTTACCTATAATCCACAAGCTTGTACACATCTATATCTAGTTCCCCCTTTCAATCCCACTTATAAAGCCTATTTTTAGCCAGAGTAAATGTCAGTGTACAAATAAAATTAAAAATGCAATTAACATTACCAGATATAATGAGATGTTTAATTGCCCTTGAAAGTAGGCCTTGTGAAGATCCAATAAACTTTAAAGTGCTTTTGTTACCAATCAAATTAATCATCATAAAGCATATCAGACTGTTTGCATTACCCACGTACAAGGGTCTAACAGTTGGGACACCAGAGCAAGGAAAAGACTTTGCCACTAACCTAGTGGAGAACGTTAAAGAAACTTCAGTTTTTCTCCCGTTGTCCCCTACCTGCCAGAAGCAAAGGCCTTAGAGAGGACATTGTCCCCAGCGGGCCTGGCAGCACCGAGCACACCATGTCCCACTCTCTGCTGAACCTGCTGGCCACGACCATAGTCCTCCAACATAGGTAAGGAGAACCTGTTCCCAAAAGACCCCAGGTTTTTTCTGGAGAAAACACCTACGTTTACTAGAACTCTGAAGCTGTCATCTCAGAAGGGTTTTGTGTACCAACCCACTCGCCTCATTTCAGAATGCAAACAGCCCTGAAGACACTGCCAGTTTCTCCATATCCCACCAAAAGGATACAATTGCAATTTTTCACTTGTGGAACCACACCAGAACACGGTGAAGTAATTCACCACAGGCCCCAAGACAAGGTAAGATACCAAAAGCCAAGACAGGAATCCATTTCCCTACCTTCAGTCTGCGACTCTGTAGTCCCGTCCCCTGCCCAGGGAATCATTCCACCACTCCAGAAGACACAGCGCTGCTCTCTCCCACAAAATGCCCCAGAGTACCCCCTTCTCCAGGCTGACGGAGATGTGATCCCACCAACTTTCCTTCCATTTCTCTTCCGCTCATTTTGTGGCTCCCAGCTGGCCAGGAGATGCTCTCACACTCCAAGCCTCTTTGCTTAGCACCTCGAACCCAACGGCAGTGGGAAGTGTTGAAAAAGTTGTTATTGAAGTTGTTCTCAGTCCTAAATCTAGAAAGAGATGAGAAAAGCTTGATAAACTGTAGACTATATAAAACAGTGCTTCTCTACCGTCCTGCCTGCCGAAGTGCTGAACAAAAATACTTTGTATTGAACCCTAAAACACTGGAGCGCAACGCAGCAGACGCAACGCTGTCAGATCCACAAACCTTCGTCATCCTCCAGAACCAAAATTCCAGTCGACAGCACACACCTCTGACGTCAACTGACAGTGGTGAGGAAAGTAAGTTGGCATTTTTTAAAAAAAAGTATCGTAAAGTATTACCTTTAATAAACACCATGATCTTGGTATAGCACAAAATCTTTAAACCTTAGGACTAGCAAGTGTCAATCCATAAGAGGTTTTTGAATTTTGTTCACATTTGGAAAAGAGCCAGATTCAACAGGGGCTGAAATCTGAATTGTTTCTAAA
This sequence comes from Burhinus oedicnemus, assembly GCA_008921705.1. Taxonomy (NCBI): domain Eukaryota; kingdom Metazoa; phylum Chordata; class Aves; order Charadriiformes; family Burhinidae; genus Burhinus; species Burhinus oedicnemus. The sequence goes on from VFFE01007917.1 coordinate 3,012,546, forward strand.
AAACAACACTTCACAAAGGAGAGGAAAGAGCATGTCTGGCCAATGGATGTGACATTTTTAAAAACATGTAACAGCTGTGAAGGGTCTCCTGGTTCCAGAATGTTGAGCGCCTGCTGCTCCCCAGCCTCTCCCCTCCTGTGTGGACGCAGCACACGCACCACGTACACGTCTGTCCAGTGCAGGTTCTCTTCCTCTGCGTCTGGTAAAGTACCTTCAAGGAGGATCAAGGGATTAAACCAACGATGAGTTGGTCAGCCACACCGAACCCTTAATAAACACACAGATCAGGCGGGACACTATGGATAGAACATTTTTTTTTTTAATCACAAGCTATCTTCTTCAAAGGAAATGTGGTTGAATGTCTGGGGTTTTTTTTTAACGCTTCCTAAGTATTGAGAAGCTTAAACTGACAGACTGGAGAAGGAGACTCCGTAGCACACTGTAGTTACACAGTACCAGGAATGTCCTCCTCTGTGAGCAGGAATGTAGTCAATCACCGTGCGTATTTAGCATGCAGCTTGCCTGCTAGACTGCTGACAACAGAGTATGGTAACTGCAATTACAGCAGTGACTCCTGCGACATGAATACATGCCATTTTAAGAGAGCTTAATTCTAACAGAGCTACGAAGCACCCATCAAACACTAACTTCTGTCATTTCTCTCATTCTGGGTTGCATTTTGCTTAAGAGGCCCGAACTAAGTTCAGACAGAAATACCAATGGATAAGCTCAAGAGCTTACCCATCCACTAGAATAAAATAAAAAAGTTCACCAGAATACAAAACAAAACAGCTCTGTACTGCTCTAACAGATTTTAATTCCAAGCAAATACCTGTCATGTAAGGTTAGATTAGCCTTTGTAACCACGTTTGTTGTAAGGGAGATCCTGACAGGCCCTTGACTATAGTGGCAAAAAACGGCAGCACAATAATTACTTTTCATCTCTGTTAAGATAATCTTCCTGCAATTGTGAAGCTTTTAGCACAGGATAAAATGATAGTCTTCAGTAATTCTCAATTACGACATAGCCTAGCATCCCTCTGTCGTTTCACTGGGCACTTCCACTCTCTTTACTATTTGACAGCATCATTGAGTCACAGAGATGGGGAGGGAGGATGACCTCTGGAGATCACCTAGTCCAACCCTCCTGCCCAAAGCAGGGTCAGCTGCAGAAGGCTGCTCAGTACCGCATCCAGTCAGGTTTTGAATTTGTTACTGGCTGACGTGGAGGCTCTCACCAACATCAGTGAAGAGCAGTTCTATTTCTGCTTTAAAGAGAGGAGAGCAGACTGAGAAGCACCAAACCTTCTTTCACAAATGGAGATGTGACACTCAGGCCACACGAACTGCTCTACTCATGCAGGAAGCCTGGCAAAGCTTAGAACTTGTCCTGGTTTCAGCTGGGATGGAGTTAATTTTCTCTCTAGCAGTTGCTGTGTTTTCAGATTTGGTATGAAAGGAATGCCAATAATGCATATTGTTTTAGTTGTTGCTAGGTGATGTTTATACCAGTCAAGGACTTTTTTCCATAGAAGCTGAGAAGGAGCATAGACAGAACAATGGAATATTCCGTGGCACAGATGTCACACCTGCTATATAAATGGGGGTTGGCTGGGGGGCGAGACTGCATGATCACTGCTCAGGTCAGGCTGGGCAAGCAATTCACCAAGTGGTGAGAGTGACTTGTGTCTTGTACATTCTTTTACTGTTATTACTTTTTTTTTTTAACCCCCCTGTTATCACGCTATTAAACTGTCTTTATCTCAGCTCATGAGGGTTTTTTTTTCACCCTATCCCCTGCTTTTCTCCCTCTTCTCCCTACCCTTCTGGGGGGGACAGGGGAGTGAGTGGCTGCGTGGCCCTAGTTGCTGGCTGGGGTTAAACCACAACAGAACTGAACCCAAATTTGCTGAGTTTTAAGGCCAGTTCATTAATCTCTTACTTACATTCTTTAATTCATAGCACATACTTTAAAAAACAACTAGCAGATATAAGACCAAATCTCCTTAATTGGTCTTAATTAAGTGCCCTATTAACGATTAACTTCTCATGGTGGCACATATTTCAAACGCAGACTTTCAGCTAGCAATTGTTTCAGGGAAGAGGCCAGGCTGGCACCCTGGCACCTCTGCAGCAGATTGCCCATTCTCACCTAAGGGCAACGTTGTGGTGAAAGTTTAGTAACTATAATTACAAAGCAAAATAATTACTGACACGCAAAACAATCTTTATTGAGTTAGAAAAAGTGGTATTTCTGATTGACGTATCAACTTAATCGAACTGCCCATCTAGCCACGTAGGAAAAACCAACCAAATGAGAAGACAGCCAGTAAAGCAGTTGACAGTAATCCTTTAAAGCCCGACACCCTAATCATAACTTGCTTTTCTGACACTCTTTATGATTTTGGACATTGCAAAGGTAACAAAGTTGGTTTTAGCTAATTTTAAAGAGCTGCCAGTGTACCAAAGATACTTCTAAAGAATACTTTTCTCTTTAAGCACGTGTTGGAATCAATGCCCATACATTTCCTTAATACAGCATGTCAGCTGTATACCACTTTTTTCTTATCGCTGCATTTTTTAAACATTTCACAGATCAACATGCCATCAGACAATATACAAAAGTCTGTGAAACATTTGTCAAAACCTGGTACTTATCTAAACATTAGAATGAGCGTAGCCAGGGAGTACATAGGTTATCACACACTCTAGGGTCAAGCAGCATTTGCTCCCTACTCTGCCACAGCCTCTTTCAGCTCTAACCAAAACATCAATAACAGGAACAAAACACAAAAAGCAATCCTGAACTCCAAAGGTGCTTCAGTAAACAGCATCTCATTCAGCCCAAACTGACCTATACGAGTATATATTAACTGGTACCAAACACTGCCCTTGTACAACTCAACGGGTCATTTGTCACCGGGCTCAGCAGCAGCAGAATTTGTTCCATTAAATTTTGATGCTGGAAATGGACCACAGTTCAAGAAAGTCAGTACTTTTGTACTCTCATTTACTTCTACATGCATTTGCACATTAAAGCCCTCACATCAGGTTTAGTTTTATTTACACTTGTGAAAAACTCTAACGAACTCAAGGGAGTTGCGCTCAATTAATGGACTAACCTGATAGAAGAATTTTGTGTTCAACCCTTTGTTAATAATATTTTCTGAAGGTTAAAGACGGTGAAAACTGTTTCTCTCATAGCTTCTCTTTCAGATAATTACTTAATTAAAAAAAACTAAACAAAACAACAAAACTCTCTATGGACTTTTTGCCCAAGTTCACATGATGATTTTCTGTACAGGAGAAGCTATTTATGTCATTATGATTTTTTTCTGGACAGAATCACTCCAGAAATTTTTGATTAATTTGCAGCTTGATGCATAAAAAGTGAGCTTGTGAAATTACCAGAAGAGGTAAATAAATGATTCATGCAGGTTGGTTTTGCATGAATAAATTATTTGTTCCTTCTCTGTGTTTCATTTGATAGAAGAATGCAAAATTAATGCTACTCTATGCAAACAGAAAGCCTTTTATAAAATTCTGACCTAATTACAGATGTTTGCTAAGAAACACATACTTGAGTTTTGGGGAAAAAAAATTTCTTGGTGCCATATGAGTGTCATGCAAGGAAAGATTCAAACAATAAAATATGCCATTCCAGGTTATTTAATAGATAGAAGTATACATTATTAATATTTCTGTATTCCTAAACCATTTTCACCCTTTTGGAGAGGTGATTAGATTGGTACCCAAAATTCTACGTCCCTACAGCTAGTGTTTTAACACAGCCTATGATACAAATTAAATCACTGTGTATCATGCAAAGATGTGTATCCCAGAAGATTTTCATTAATGCCAATAAAATAGATGGCATTTAAATTAACTTGTAGCCAAGGAAACAGTGAAGCACCTGACAAGTATTATCCCTCAGTTTTCTCCTTCAGAGGCAGCCAATACCAGCAGTTCAGTCCAATCCTGCAACAGGTGACGGCCAAATTAATTCTTAAAACATTACGGCTTCAACCACAATGGTGCCTGCTGACTCGCAAGGAGCTTTTAGTAAGAACTGTTCATAAAAATAATGATAAAAATGCCAACTTATTTCTTGATAACTACCATGTGTAACTATGGAAAACATCTTCCTTCGGAGCTGTCTCCAGCAGAGCCAGAGACAGAATAATACAGCTTTTTATCCCCAAGTGCATGAGAAACCTGGAGGAGGGTAACGATCTAGAACTGGTATCAGCTATTACCACAGAGCAAAGGGCCATCCCAGCTGTGGCAACGTGAGCTTCCCTGATTTCCCACCGATGGGCTCTCTCTTCAAGCCCCACATCCCCTCTTCGACGGCGAAGTTTCATTTCAACAATGTTTTGCTTTTAAGTTTTCTGAACACACAGCTAAGTTTTCACGGATACCATGGCTTACGCCACAGCACACCAGCTGCCTTCTAGTACCTGCCCACGTGTAGGTATACTCCCACCCCTCACCTTTCATAATGTCCTTCGCTCATTTAAGTGTGAATTGATACTATTGCCAACAACAGCAGAATTAATCTAGATTTTACAGCTTTCCATCGTTACCTGCTAACCGCTAAGAAATTCCTTTAACAGGATTTCATCAGAATAACTGTCCAACAAATTTGGGGGGGGAAAAAAAAAAAATCCATCAAACATCTCAAGGATTTAGACAGAAGTAGAAATCATCAAACTGAAAATTATTCATCTGTGAATACGAAGATACAAAACATTCCAAATCTAAAGACAACTTTTAATCTGCACGTTAGAAAGTGAAAGGAAATATTACTACATAATGCTGACAAGAAGAGGAGTAGGAGCCACAGTAACTAAAGAAAATTTGTGCTATCCACCACAGTATTTTCTACTGCAGTATTTCTTCAGACATTCTAATTAAAACATGCAAAGCCCATCAAGAATATACTCACAGACTTGTTTTAGATAAGTCAGAATGAGTGTTTCCTGACTGACCAGTAGTGTGTATTTTAGGTATGTTTATGCAATAGCTTTGGCATATTTGCAGGTATTTTCCCGCACGGCAATTCCACTGCTCTCACGCTAACTCTAACAACCACTGTTTGTATCCATGATAGACAGACAGATTGACTGACTGACTGAATTAATCAATCCGCGGGTTGCAAGGGGTGTTTTGCAACAGAATCACCCAAGAAGTTTCCATTAACTGACTTGTCTGCTCCCACCTCTGCAGCTGCTGGTTCTTCAGGTACAGCGTCTCCTCTTCGGTTACGGCCTTCGCTCCTTGATCTCCCTCCTCCTGTATTACAACACGCATTACTGAACGATCCCAGGGTACCAAATGATTTAGCCTACTCTACATATTAAATATGGACGAGAATGTAATAATTACTCTATCAGTCTTTCTGTCAATTGCAAATTTAAACAGCAATAACTCATCTTCGTTACGACATGACTGAATAGCAACCGAGACACCGTTCCCCAGCAGTGACTCCTCTCTGACAACAGCCTCTGCGTATCTACACTGAAGGACAAAATTCCATCTTAAATGTGTGATACATATTTAATTCAAATTTATGGGAAATAATTATTTGAAAGCTCTGTCGACAAAGCAATGAGACATTTCTCAAGCTCCAGGCATCCGTTGCCGGCCGTCCGCTCCTCACCAGCAGTACAGGCACGGTCCTGCACTCAGGTGCTTCCGCAGTGCAAGGTGCACCAGGCACCTCATCCCCCAGGGCCAAGCAGTTAATCCGGAGCTGACTTACACTAGATAAATCTGGCAGATTTTACAAGTAATGTGGGTAACGAGCAAGCTAGAGGTTAAACAATCACCATACTCCGGTACATTATTCCGAGCTTGAATGCCCTTGATAGAAATCAGTGAGGTATCTACTCCAAACAGTTTTGTTTCTGTACACAATGTGGCTGCTACAATTCAAAACAGACAATTTAGTGGGTGGATCTGTAATTAAATTATTATGGCTCATATCTAATTAAAACAGATTTCAAGGCACATTTCAAGCTGTGGTTGGATGTCAGTTTTAAGTTGCCTCACACGGCTTGGCAAGCAATCACGCTGAAGGAGGGCAGAGGGAAACAGCATCCAAGATTAAGAAAAGGAGGATCTAAAAATAAAAATGTTTTGGAATGACTGCCTTTCATTCTGAACCCAGCATTTCATTATTGGCATGATACCATCCCACACCACAGCTCTCTCAACCAGGCCTCGAGACGCACAGAAAGAAATAGGAAACAACTGAAAATGCACAGACATGGTTGTATCTGGCTTCTATACACAGTTTAACAAAATGCAGCTGAATAAAAGCCTTCCTGCTTTATTGGGAAACAGTTTCAGAGCGAATACGTAATTACAAGCCAGACAAGACAGAAAGGTATAGATAGGCTGGCAAGACACACTATGCAACCCATGATCTTATAATAATAAAAGAGTAGCAGGTTTACGCTGGCACAGATCATCCCAGCTGCTTTCGCTGGAGTGCGGGACAGACACAGGCACGCTCCACGGCACCAAGGAACACCACCTCGGCACGCTCAGCTGGCAGTGCCACCAGCCGCTCGCAGCAGTGAATTACGGGACACACAGGGTCTTGGTGTGTCGAGACAAGACAAACCATTTCAGTTCTTCGCAGACAGACTTACCTTGCAGAAGGTAACTGAACATGTCTAGTCGCTCTGCAGCACACTGTCTTGCAGCTCTAAAAGGGGGGGAACAACTTACATTTAAAATCAGAATCCTGTGCTCCACTAAGATTTTGGATCCACGAGTACACTCAGGGTTTGGGTCAATGAGTAACTCAGCTGAAAAGCAGTGGTCTTTCTCTATTGCCACAAAAGATGCATTCAAATTTTAAAAGTATTTGAAAGTTTAGTGTCAGTATCACTCCTGTTCAGACAACTATGACTACTTTACCCTTACAGATACGTTATTCCAAAACGTTGATTCTATTTCTATTGACTCAAGCCTTTGAAACAATCAGGGAAAACCACAGGGCCTGACTCAACAAACAAGTACTAATTTAAGGGAATTTTGAATTTAGCCTTTTTTCACAAACTTTTAAGTGCAACGTGGGAATTACTTCTGATGTCATGTGTTTACATATGATGTAGCATGGCTGTTACCCCTCTGAACAATGCGAAACACTCGAGGGTAAATCCAGCAACATGAAAACATTAACTGTCCTCCACAAAACACGACAATGCTTTTGTCACCTTTCAGAGTCTCTTAGGACATTCTGTTCATTTTGCATGCAGAAGCGTGTGATGGTTAATTCTCATCAATCTCTGTCTACCCTATAGGTCCTTATTATAAATTTGCTGGCCCTAATACTTGCATTGCATTGTGTGTACTGCTGTCTGGGTTATATATTTTATTGCCTGCTAGATCTAAAAACTGTTCATGTTTGCAAATAGCGGAACACAGAAAAACACACAAAACACATACTGTGCCAACCTATACGCAGCCATACATAGACATATAATTAATGCAAGTTAGATAATGTACCTGGCTAACAATATGCCGTAATAGCTACAACAATAAAAACCAGCCACGAAGACAGCTTTACTGCAACGTTACTGCTCAGATTGTTGCACCTTCCTTCTTGTGCTGGCTGTTATGGCATCTTACTGCTTGGAGTAAATGTTTTACTCCAAGAACAATAAAAGTACTGTCACCAGAAAGAGACCATTTCAGTCACTTCAAAATTAGTCATTAACCCAAATTCACTTTACTATAATTTAAAAAGCGGATGGCAGCTAATGCTCTGCAGCCCTGAATGCAGAGCATACGTTATCACCTACCTGATAGCTTCAGATGTGTTATGTACACACACACAGATTTATACGGCTTCAAATGTGTGAAACGCCTTTCGTATTTCAAGTGGTATCAAGCCAAACTCAGAAAGAATGTTATTAAAGCACATTAATGTGGAGCCTGACAGATGCTCCTTCCACAGTGGCAAGCTGCCAGAGAAGCGAAACCTCTCCAGAGGAGAGCTGTGTCTCTCCTGAGCTGTGCGGTACGGGTGACAGGCCATGGGATACGGCTGTCACAACCTGCGCCGTGACGGGATTCACACAGGCAGACGAACACAAGGCTGCCCCAGGCAGCCAGCCTTCCCCATCCCAGGAGCAGGCTTCTCCACTGCGACCGTCTGTAGCAGCACACGGAGAGAAGACATCTTTCTCATGACACTCTTCTCCAGTGGCAGAGACAATGTCCAAAGGACAAGCAGATACAGCATCCCGGAGCCCACTGGAACAAACTTCCCACCACCAAGACTATACAGCCTTTTTAAATAGTTGCTCTTCATTTAAAATCATTTTTCTATGTACATCTGTAAAATTAGCAAAGGCAAAACTATTTGTTAAGCTGAACATACACCTTGGTTTTTAGCTTTGAATTCAGAGAATTCAGCGAAGAAGCAAGAACAGGAGTTTTATGACCACCTTTTACAACCTATATAGAAGGGAGTTGAATCAACAAAGTTTAAAAATGTTGCTACTTTTTTTTTCTTTCATTTTCTTTCATTCAACCAAGTGGGATTTTATTTCTACATAAAATTTAATGCTAAATAAATAGATATTTTCAGATGACCTGAAGGTGCTGAAGCCACCACGGGACTGAACCCATAAGAACAAGCAGGAACTGAAAACCCAGCTCTGGTCTCCTTTGGGACCTCCCCAGCATCCTGCTCACTAATTACTTCACCTCCTTCTTTTTTCTGTACTTCTCCTTATGTACTTAAATACATTTGAAATGTAGTTGCATAAAAAATTGCCTGGTTCACCCAGGAACTAATAAGTCCATATAACTGCTATTACAAAACTCGAATCAAAGGCACAGCACACTGCCATTGCAAAGTACTTAAGCCAGTAAAACTATCAGTGACTTGAAGTGCTCTTTCATTAGTAAAGAGAATGCAATTATTTTTTCTGCCACCTTCTCTTATTCTATTAGTCTGACATACAGGAACAGACATACTAAGCAGGCTGATTTACCACAAGGTTCCCTGCCTCTCAAAGCACATTTACGTACCTGGCTGTCTCCACTGGAAGTCCTTCTTCACATGCAACTGAATGATTGATGGTCAACACTTTGCCTCCACTGTCAGGACTTCACACACGGCTACCGAGCTTAAACATCTCATGCCAGTCAACCCGAGCAGCATCCTTAAACCCTCCAGTTTCACTGAATAGTAAATAAAATTCCAAACTGTTAGGAAGGGAGCGCACACAGCATGAGATATTCGTGGACAAAACTCACGAGCATTTATTCCTTGCTTTGTTTTTTTACCAAGGGCCTGATGTCTTCAGCAACAAGAACAAATGTATTGCTGAAACATAGCTGCTCGCAGCAGCGACACACTTGCATAATATAGTTCCAGGAATTCTTTCTGAAACCATGTGTTGCTATGTGGTATAATGGTATCTCAGCTTTCTCTTTTTAACCTAATTCTGAATATATTTTTATGACAGTAGTGTGTGAAAATGTAATTTTGTAATTTCTAGACATATTTTCGGCTCTTGCCTCACCACAGCTCCTAAGCTAAGCAGTATCGATTGGCAGTGCTATCTGTATTGATAACCTTCAAAAGAATATCAAGGCCCTACACAAAGCGACATGAATAATTCATTAAGCCACTCAAATGTTACTGTAGCAAGGAGATGAGCAAGTTTGAACCAAGTATGAGGGGTCTCAAAACAAACAGATGAGCTGCCTTTTAAATGATTCGAAAAGCTGAAGTCTCACCGCTCACGAGCCTTCCCAGACCACATTCAGCCACGGCAGCCAGCCAGGCTCAGATTCAGGATCAGGCTCCGAGTCACGAGTGGGAAGTGGTTTGGTGAAAGCTTCAGCCTGTCCGCAGGGCCGGCCTGGACAGCCCTCCTGTCCTTCACCGGCTCACTGGTGCAGCTGGAAACACAGACCCGCGGGAGCACAAACGACCCAAAGACGGAACAGCCCATTTCTGACAATCGTCCCAGGTTTAACTTGGCCCTGCTCATCTACCAAAGAACCTGGCAGAAAGGGACAGGGAATTGGAGGGGTATCAGCATGGGGAAGAGCAGCCGGGGTCCAAGGGGACAGGGAGGAGCACAGCCTGAGTGTGGCAGGGTGCCGAACCCAAACTCAACGATGGAATAACTCGATCCAAAGTATTTGTTGGGGTGCAAGACAGGCAGGCAACCAACTACGAAAAGCTTTGATTTCACACAGTCAAAGGAGTTTTGTTCTAAGGAAAATAATGATTGTATAGTATTCCCATCTACCCTGCAAGGCGCAGCTGGACCTAGCGAAGTATCAAACAAGAGGGACTCATTCCTACCTAAGTCACAAACGCAGGCACGGCAGCCTGTGCAGCCACCACCCAGTGCTTGAATACCGACCCAGGAAAGCAGTTCAGATTTTAAAAGTTATGGGGTTTTTGGCTCATCAATATCTTGTGGCATGCGACGAAAAAAATAAATCCTGACATACGGATTGTTAAAGAGAATTCAACTCTAACGGACAGGCTTCTGACTGACAAGGATGAAATTACAATGTAATTAAGGATATTAATTGAAGAAAAATTGACCAATGGCTTAGCTACAGATTTGCTCTAGCAAGCAGAAGCAGAACTTAAATGAAGATGGAAACACAAGTTAATGTACTTTTCACTAAAAAAAAGGCAGAAAGGGTAATTCTCCTTCATTCCCAGTTGCAGGGAACTTCTCAGAGCAGTTTCCATGAAGTACCAGCAACAAGAAAACCCTGTCAATGAGGCTAATTTCTGCTAAACTCTAATACTAGTTGTTCACTTATTAGATCTGAAGTTGTATTTGAAATATTCTCCTCCTTTACAATAATAAATATTTGCAGTTCTACTGCTGTTACCTGGATAGCTATTATCTTCCACTGCTGCAACCTGGCACGCTTCATAATTTCATGAGCCTATCACTAGGGTAAGAGGTGGCCAGAGGTTGCCTTTTCTTCCCCGCCCCACCTTTTTTGGTAACAAATGGAAGTTAATGACTGATAGCACAGAACGTTATTGCCCTGTGACATGTGTATGAGCAACATGTAACAACTCAAACGAGCCATCACCTAGACTAGGACTAGTCTAACTGGGACAGCCACAGAGACAAAGACAGTCCAGGCTGAAACAACCCTGTGTCATTTTTGACATTTAAAAATGCCGTGCATCGCACCCTCCGAATCGAGGGCTTACATCGCCAGTACCAAGGCTGCTGGAAGTCTTACAAGGGGTATACAGCAGTGTAGGACAGAAATACAAGTAACTAGATTAGACAGTGAAATCCATTTGAGATTAATTGGTGAGTAATCAGCCTGACAAAGTTTATGATCCTTGAACTAAGAGTAATACAAAGGTACAATGTCAACAATAAAGTGGTAACAGCTGATGCGAGTGCCCTTCTGCGAGGAAAACAAAATCCCTTTTTCTTTGGCTGGAGGCAAAGGCAGCATCAGACAATTTTGAAAGCGACAAGTGCACTTTCTCTTGAATGGTTCTAAAACATTCAATTAAATAATGCCTTTGCTCTTTGAGTAACTGTCGTGGTTTTACCTCAAACCAGGACATTAACCTCCGGTAATTGCTGGGAGAAAAAAATAGTTGTGATGCCTTCCGACTTGAGTGCAGCACATATCAAAATTTATACTGAGACACTTGAGCAGTAATGGGAACATCTTGCAGGAGAAAATGAGTTTATTTACAAATGCATGGAAATGATATTTAAAGTAACATTAGGGAAGCAGAACAAGACATGAAAAAACAATAGTGGAAGATTCCCCCATAATTCCTTCTCCCCCCAAAAAAACCAACCAAACAAAAAAACCTCCAGCTCCTTTACCTGAAAAGTATCAGATTTAAAATCCACAGAATTAGAAACAGATTCATTCTAATATAAATAAGAAGCAAAGCTTAACTCAGCTGTAGGGTCAAAGTTGCAATTTCCAATATAGAAATTAAGTTCTCCCCAACCTAGATGCATTCCAATTTAGGAAATCTCCTGTTGTCTTGTTTTTCATTTCATAGGCTTTGTTTCAATTAAATGTCAGCAAACATTAAACACTGTAGTATTTTAAAAAGGATTAACCCTTGAAATACTGTGAAGGACTAAGGCAACTTGTCAGCATTCCTCTACATCCAAGAACGGCAGAAAAGCTGCTGCAGTCCTTGAATTCAACAGTCACGTTGACTCGGAGCTATACAGGTTCTGGCTCCTGGCATCAGACTTATTTCCTTGCAATTACTGATTTGAGACAAAACATTTCAAAGCCATAACGGGCCACTAGAAATCACAAAGTGGGAGTCTTCTATGTGTGCCTTTAAAAATCCCACCTGCGCTTCCCTTGCCCAGCACCGAGCGGAGAACCCCTCCGAGCCTTTTTATGAGCTAAGACAGGACCTGGCGAGGGTCTATTCAAGCACTTCAGAGACTGCCTTCAGCATCTGTCCCGCTATTCCGACAGTCACAGGAATTGCCAATTTACTTCTCCCTAATGTCCCAACTTCCCTCTCCAACTTACAACTTGTCTGAACAAAACACCAGAACTCACCAAGCTGCTAAGCAATTCTTTAGGATCATTATTGCATTCAATTCTTTGTAAGTTCAGATTTTTCTAGATGTTCCCCAACCAATTTCTCCTCACCACCGTGCTCTGTCTCACTGGGAGCTGCACTCATTTCTTTTAAAGCACTTTGTTATTTCATTGCCATCTTATTTGACATCCACCTGACCTGTGCAAAAGCACAGCTACCACGTTTATAGTTTGATTCTGTCTGGAAAAAGAGGTTTGTTTTGGTTTTTGTTTGGTTTTTTTTGTTTTGTTTTGTTTTAAAAAAAAAGCAGCACTATATGAGGAAATTAATCAGTAGAGAAACAGTGCTTTCTATTATTGTTACTCAAGTCTTCAGTACTGAAAATACTGATGACCACCCTCCTACACAGAAAAACAGATCTCCCCGCACAGCATAAGACGGGGAAAACCTGGAGAATGGTTTCTTTTCATTTCTCTCTTCCCTCACTGGTTACAGGAGAATGGATCGAGTCATCTCGCCAGTCCCTACCAGTCCCCATATGTCTTGTCCTGGGAGGAGAACATTCTAAGGAACAAATACATTCAAAATGCTTAACAAAGAGAAGCTTCAATAAAAGCCAAAGAAACCCACAAGCTACCGAAGGAAAGAACTCTCTCTTGCTGGGGAAGGAGGAAAATGCATTTTACGATGTCCATCACCAGCACGAATCTGGTAAAGCAAAATATTGAAGCAGAAGGTGTACAGCTTGGTGGGAGCAAAAACCGAGCATTTCCTATCATGGATTTGTACATGGCGCTATTCACACACAAAGAACTTTTTCCACCATTCCTAAGAAATGGCAGGAGGTGCCATTTCTTACAAAACCGCTTTTCTTAGCTGCTAATCTCAGGAAACCCTTTAAAGATTATCCTCACCTCCTCATGCAATACCATGGCAGACAGAATTCAAGTCTGCCCTTCTGCCACCACTGCTGTTTCCCCCCAGTGCTCACTTCCCAGCATGACCCTCTCTTCGGTGCACAGTACCTTTAAAGATACCACAGTATCTTTATTTTATATCTTTTCACCATAATTGTGTCTGCTCAACAAAAGCCCATCTCAAGACCCATTTATTTTTGATCCGTGGTTTTAACCGGAATCTGGCTATGTGCCAATACACCTCTATCCGTGTCTCCCACAGCAGTGTCACTTACAGTGGCCCAAAAGTGCCACAGGAGTTTGAAGGCTGAGGAACACCAACAGGTACATCATTGTGCCAGAGGTGAACCCTTCACCAGGGCTGCCAGCTCACTTCGAATTACTCATCTTTTACTTAACCTGAGATTACAGCAAAATATTGCAAACTTTTTAAGACTACTCTACTTCTCGCTGTTAAAAGGATGGGCACCGAGCTGGGTTTTCCTCTAACAAATTCCAAACATGGTTTCAAGTCTGTGTTAAAACAGATGCCTTCAGCTATATTGTTCAAACTGTTTGAAATCAAGCTAAACAGCAAGAAGAACAGAGTTACATTTGAATCCGAGTAGGTTAGAAAATAGAAAACAAATACGCTACGCGAGTAACGACTCTAGCTGTGCATGCTGAGACTCTTTAGCATGCATATTTATAATAAGGATTTACTGCGAAACTGTCAGTGCATCTTAATACTAAAGAAATTCAAACTGAATACTGAAAGAGACAAAGATTGCTTGAAATTCAGCTAAATGTGTGCTTCTATCTGACATACCAGCAAACCAAAGGAAAAAAGGTTTTAATTTCAGTGGGTGGTACAATTTTATGACATAAGGAAATAAATTTTCATCTAGTACGACTGACATTTCTGGAAACTGTGTTAGCTTTGTTTCCAACCATCACGTCAAAATAGATTGGGGTGTTTCTATTCAGATCAGCACCATAATCAAAAGACTAGAAAACATCGCCTTCCTACTACACCCTTTTGGAGTCATCTCTTCATTTTGCTTTAGGACTTCCCTCTGATCTTGAAACCTACAATATTTACTAAAAAAAAAAAAATTCTTTCAAAAACCAGGGCCAGTTTTCTTCTTTATAGTACTTCAGGTGCAACAAAACAACTTCTCTTTTGAAATACTATATTATGTTACAAATACTCATTATTTAAAAAAAATTCTGTGCTCTCTCAAAACATCATTCAATTTTTGAACTGTGATTACTTGTAGAAAGTAATTTCCAACGCTAGCAAGCTACGGAAACACTGCTTGCTATATCCACGCTGAAATTTGAGCAGCACGTAGCGGGAAAGATGTACGAAGGTCACAAGGATGATTTGATACTAACGTCATGGTTTCACAGGTTGTCAATCTATCATGAAAATTCCATGTGGAGGTTCACAAACAGGTCCAACAAGACAAGAGTTACTCTCCTCTCACACGTACCAGGAAAACAGCCTTCCTTACACCCTTCTCCTGTCATTGCCTGGAACCACGAGATCTACAACACTGAGAACACACTGGTTTATTCCTTACTTTCAGCAAAGGCAGTTCTGCTCAGAGATGCTACCACCGAGAAAAAGAGCAGATGTGAGGAGAAAAACAGCAAAGTGAGGCAGCTCAGCCTGGGGACGGCTGATCTCGGCAAACGAGGAAGGGCAACAGCAGGGGGTCACTTTTTCTTACAGTGAAAGAGAAGGATGCATCTGCTAGAGTCACGGCACAGCATGCTGGCCTGTAACATCCTGTCCCTAGCTTTGGAGGTGATTCGATGTAAGCATACCTTCATGAGCCGCTCAGAAGTTTCACCCCTCAGTTCTGAGGCTTCTGAGGTTTATGATTTATCCAGCTGGCCACTGATTTATACTGATGTAACCCTACGATTCAGTTCAAAGGTTTAAGTATCAGCACCAGATTTATGGCTTCTTCAAAACACCTTTAACAATTCACTGTCTAAACTATAATAAGAAATTAACTTTTGAATTGATTTTCCTGGGTTTTACCTGACCTTTCTGAAAATGACTGCAGTGATTCAGTAGCAATGATTTGAGGTCATCTTGGTTGGCCATCTTATTGCACACTCCTGGCCACTTACAGTATCAAGACCATAGTAAACATATTTTTCTGCCTCAGAGCCATTTATTAGAAGAAATTCTCTTCTGGGACCAATGGCAAAGTCAGAAGACAGAGGGTAAATAACTGTTCATTCACTTTAGGAGGGATTGGTGCAAAACCTAACTAGCTCATGCAATTACTCGTTTATTTCCAAATATTAAGGGTGTTTAAATTGTCATTTACTTACAAAAAATAAAAGCAAGATGAGACTGAGGAAAAACTGTAACGTTCTACAGCATCCATTGAATTCTCATGGATGCAGCCTCCACCAGCACATGGCCCTTTGTGTGGGAGAAGCTTTATTCCACAGGCGTCAGGAGCACTGTTTGCCAGAGACAGTCTTCACATTCTAACGTTCAGATGTCTACCTTGTCATGTAATCGATCAAATTATCATCTGATAGACCGACACGGCAATCTACAGGCCCAAATCCGTTGTGCCGACACAATTTATCAACTGTATTTGAAAACCTGAGCTCTGCACATTTTCTCTTAAGCAACACACCAATCCTTTTACTTACCATAAGCAAATGACTTCAGCAGTTACTGTCTGGGCAGTACAACTGCTCTGTTCATAGCGTCTGAGAATGCATGGCAGTGCATTCCCAATCGTCTGTACACTCCAGTCTGGCTCCAGCGACGTGAACGATACTAATGTTTTGTTACGTGGTCATGTCATTCACAGAGAAAACTTCCAAGAACAAGGACAGAAAAGGTGTTGGGCAGATCAACAGTGGCTGTGTGGAAATGCAGCAATTCAAGGAAAATGTGCTGAGTTTACGAAGTCCCATGGTACAGTATCGCTTCATTAGAATGTCCCAAACTTAAGCAATCCCGAGTGGCTGGAGTATTTATGAGTAGAACACAAGCGCGGTCAGGTAAAACAGCCCTTACTGAGTAAAAAAATTTACAGGCAAGCCATTTGCTATCCAGTAGAGCAATAAAGCAGTTCCTGAAGTACAAATATTTACAGGCAGAACCAAGCTCTGAGCTGTGAGTTACTGGTGGGTTGTGACTATGGTTTCAAAGAGCTTTCACCTTACCAGCTGCTCAGCCACAGCAGTCAGAGCAAACTCTTCAGTTCCCATCTGGAAGAATTAAGTCAAAAACTGGTTTTAAAACTGAGATAGCGTGTGCATTTCATCAGCTGTACAGCTCTGTATAGGCAAAGAGAAAATCAGACTAAGATGTGAAAAACACACATTTGAACATATTTGATGATGATGAATATATGATTAATGTGAAAGACAAAAGCGAGTGAATTGCATTTTTAGAAATAAGTATTTCCCTCTAGCCAATTACCACTCAAACCTCAGAAGTTGAACACAGAAATCTAAATATATATTATGTAGCATTTCAACAAGCTACTACTTTAATCCATTTAACAATCACAAAGAATTTTGAACTACACTACCACTGTATCCATACATATAGCACGATGGTAAATAGAAAACACCTGACACGCTCTTGAACCACTGCAATGGTGAGAAAGTCCCCCAAAGCTGCTCTCCACAAGCACTAGATGAGTTTGTCCTGAATCATTTTTTTTTTTCCTTTGGAAGCCAAGGACAGTGGGATTTCTGAAGACATCAGATGATGTGCAACTGCAGCAGAGTACTTTGACTTGCATCAAGATTTAGTCTAGAGTTAAGCTGGTTCAACAATAAAGGATGTCAAAAGAAAGTGAAAAGACCATGTTGCCTACGCTCAATTGACCTGCTCAAAGCATCAACTCAATGAAGCTGGGAATAAAGCCCAAAAGAGGGTAGAAATGCAGAAAATCAAAATAAACATTTGACAACACGCAACAACTTATTGTTTCTGATTTGAATTAGAGCAGATGAGGTTATCAGCCTCCTTTTTGTAATGGCAGTACTTTGAGCAAACTGGTACCGGTCTGAATGTAAAAAACGTAATTGCAATCAAACAGAGCAAAACCCCAAAATAGTGCAAGAGAGATCTTCTCCTGTTGCGCAGCATTCTGGAACACACAAGCTACTATCAGCACAGGCTGGCACTAAAATCAGCCATTTCTCTTGGCGCCTCTCTGCTTGCTGTGAAAA
Organism: Burhinus oedicnemus; assembly: GCA_008921705.1. NCBI lineage: Eukaryota > Metazoa > Chordata > Aves > Charadriiformes > Burhinidae > Burhinus > Burhinus oedicnemus. The sequence goes on from VFFE01007917.1 coordinate 3,030,231, forward strand.
ATAATGATCTGTTGATCTTGGTTTGTCATTCAAACTGTGTACCCACTAAGTCAGCATCTGTCTCTTTACTGGATCTTCTTCTGTGATGTTCACCAACTGTCAAAACAAAACAGAAACAAAAATACAAGAACAAAACTTATAGAAATGCTTTTAAAACTACTTCTGTCAAAAAGTCCTGACAATTATGGCCATCAGAGTTCAAAAAAACCTCATCCACAATGACATTACGACCATGTGTACGTCTACACAGAAAGTCATGAATTTATATTGTACTTCCAATAACAGTACAATTTACAGCAGATTTTTTTTTTTGCACTTCCATTACAGAAAGTGAGTGTGAATGATTTGTGCTCAGTTATAAAACAGAAGGCAAGGCTTTGCAGGACAAATTTACAAAAATAAATAACTTAATTTTCAGAATAATACTTATTTGATCATTTTCCCACTTCTGTTTAAGCCAGCAGATTAGCAGGTGTTCTTTCCCACTCCCAAATGTGAAAGCTTTCCAAGCAATTTCCTGTCAGTGGATATTTCACCTTGCAGGATCTCATACCTTTTCCATAAGTACAATGAACAACATACCTAAGGCGAAGACAAGAGTCTGAGATTTGGAAGTAAAAAAACCACTACAGCTACCGCAAGATACAGTCTAAAAGAAAGGATCAAAGCTTCTGCTGGCAGAGCCAGTGTGGCAAGTGTGAGCACAACAAGCTTTGGTTTATGTGTATATGTCTGAAGAGTATGTCCAAGCAGCCTTGTTAAGTTACCAGATCTTTAAAAAAGAATCAGGCATTTTCTGAAACGGGAGCTTATCTGGGCTGGGAAAACCCAAGAGGCGGGGAGTGGTGGGTCCTGCGCCTGGGACAGACAGAGGCAGAGGAAAAGGCGCTTGTGGCTTTGGCTGGGGAAGGGAAGAGATCTGCTTTGTTTTACTTGAGGATTTTGTCTGAATTGGTTTGCTTGAATTAATAAACAGTTCCCTGAAGAGAGCGACTGAATGAGATTGATTTGCTTATGGGATTTCAATTCTCTTAAGTGGGATAAATCCGTCAAGTACCCGAGCACCTATTAGACCCATGAAGCCGAGAGAATCCTGTCGCATCGGTAGGAACCAACGTATCACAACTTTCCAAAACAAGCCAAAAGCAAGTCTCCAAACCGCAAGATATTTGAAGTTAACAATTTCTTCAGACTTAAAAGAAAAACAAATTGAAGTGCATCAGAAAAGAATACCAAAGCATTTCATCTAACCATCAGTGACCTTAACTTCCCTTCAACCGGCCATAACTGACCTGTATCTTAACGCTTTCTGCAGTTCCCCATCACTGAGTAATGATAAGAAAAGCAAGTCATCTACAGACCAACTTGCAGCAAGAGACACTTGCAGCAGTAAGACACAAATTTAAGCCAAGGACAAGGCAGATGAGGAATACAAATAGCCCTTGATGGATTTTTCCATGCATTCCTGCAATATGACAAATGCTGAGAAGCAAGAAACGATCAGTAACATTTTCCATTTCTCTCAGTGGTTGGATTTGGGAGAACCGGTTAGCACAGGGATGGACCCCATATCAGGCCCGTGCGGGCGGACCTTCAGCCCCACAGACTTCACTCACTTCCAACTATCACTACCAGGCCCCCGGTGCCTGGAGCTCACTGCTGCACTCCCACCAACTCCCCCCCTTGTAATCCCATTGCAATCCAAGAGGTTCCCATCAGGAAACAGTCACCAGGAAGTGTCTCTATTCCCCACAGCGAAGCAGCGACAGAAAATGAAAAACCACCTGTGCTGAAGCTGCACAGCATCACCCAAAGCGGAGTATTCAAAGGGGTATTTGCGGCCTTTCATCACACAGGCCCTCAGCTCACTATGCTCAAGCCAAGCTAGTTGGTAACTGAGGAAAATTCAAACAGGAGAAGGACTAAGGTTATCAGAGAGAGTCAATTTGAAGATGATGTTGAAGGATCTCCTGCTAGTCCTAGTCCTTTCCTGCACCAAAGCCTGGCTCAATTTCTAACTACAAAGAAAGCCCTTGGAAATAGCTTCTCATTTAACGCTTCAGCAATGTTCAAAACTTAAGACTTGGGTACACCACCATATACCCCATTTATGTGCAACACTACCCAACTCTGTAAAAAAACTGGGTAACTGACTTGAGTAGTGGCAAGGTCATAACTTGTCTCACACACAAACATCCCCCAATCTGTGCACAAACGACATGCAATGTACACATGCAGGTGCATCCCTTTCTAAATAATTCGGATAAACAGCCAAATAGCATAAAAGAATGTACTATAAAGACAATTTTCTCATTGGAAACACTACAATTGCACCCAGAAACTTGAGTCAGCTGCATGGCTAACGAAGGTGCAAGATGAAACAGCCCTGCCTAAAGGCAGGGGAAGCCTACAACCCTAACCCTGAAAGCCCTGGCAAACATGCCGGATTGCAGGCAGAAACTACTCCCAGAACCTGACACTGGAGATGTGCTTAAGTTTTTGCAGGATCACAAAATTACAGGCAAAAAATAAACAGCTGGAGACAGCAGAAGATAACACTGAGACAGACCTACTCCATAAAACACACAAGTTAAGTCAAAGAAAGATGGTATCGCTTCAGCTATTTTCATCTGAAAATATTTTATTTTCAGTACCACAGTATTTTTCATTCAAGTCTTCTCTTACCGTCACATCCCAAAAGACTTACAGGAGTTCCTTCCAGTTCCCCAGTTCTGGACTGACACTCCACAGGTTAATCCCCACCACCCATCCTCCCCCGGCACTGGGGGTGGGACAAGAGGAAGCCTGGCTGGAAAGCTCACATGTCGTTTTGGATGGAGACAGGAGAGTTTGGGGAGAAACAGATTCGGGGAAGTTGCAAAAAGCTGCAAAGATGTGCCTGTAAGTCATTTAAACGTGGACTTTTTTTCCCCCAATTTTCTGCCATGTGGCTAGACTATCTCTGTTAGTGCGCTAACAAGTTTTACATGGTGCAGCTGGAGAATGGAAGGAGCCCGAGCCAGGCTCACAGAAAATACTGTGTCCTCCCTCCCTGTCGGCACCAGGGACCTCAACAAAGCGGAGCCGGGGCTGGCACTGCCGTGAATCAGCCCTCTGTGCCCAGCTGCCTCGCCGGCCTCGGGGATGCACCCCCAGACACATGCAGACATTCACTCAGTTTTCAACTGCTCCGTAGCACCAAGCGACAGAAAAAAAGAAGTGAAGGGAAGCCTTTATGTTCTTTGCAGTTTAGCCAGTGCCCTGAAAGAGGCAGACGGGGCTCCTGATCCCGAAGCGTGGCCCCAGCGATGATGAGCTCAGCAACTGTTCCACAGCCTAGGCAGGCACGGCGTGACTCCTGCCAGGATTGTTCCTAGCAATCTCCCAGTTCAAAGTATCTTGCTTTTATGCAAAAATCCTAATTATTGATGGTCCTGATTAGGCCATGTGTTATCATTAAAATCATTCTAAAGGCAGAGACTATTTATTTAGTAAGAATTTGAGTTATTGTGAGAAAATGGGATTACTCATTTTATAAGCACATTCATCCTCGTCTTTCTAGTAACACACTGCGAAGGCTTATCTAACACCCCCCTCCTTCCCAATCTCCATTACATCCCAGAGGGAGATAACGAGGCGCATAAAGAATGCGCTCATTGATCAGAAAGACGGGCTGAATCGTTAACAAGGTTCAGATGGCAGGATGGCACACGCAGCGCCCTAGAGCACTCTCCATGGAAAGCCTGAAGGAAAATGTTCCTTAAATGTATCGAAAGTGGTCTGCTATGCCTTGTAATTTGGCTCCCTAGAAAGATATTTCCATACTAGACAGGAAAGTTTCAGTCGTGAAGGTGAAGGAGCAGAAAGAGATTAATTATCCAGCTGAAAGAAAGCAGACACTGAATTTTGCCAGCGCTAAACTCTCCCTTACTACTTTGCCACTACAATAAATAAGATTGAACAGAAACAACATCTGTACAAGTTTTTTTTCTTTCTAGATAGTCTGAAATCAGAGTCTAGCCTAGAAATTTTCTTTCAAAGAATTCTGGAGTTTTAAGAGCTCAGACCACATTTAGGCAAAGACAAACAATGGAGGAGTTCAGCCTGCTGCTGATACATCCTTGTGAAACGCAAGTTGTGTTCTGGGTTTCCAGCATACGACAACATGTCTGTGTACATCTAATGAAAGATCACTTCACTAATTATGAGCTTTAGGGGAGGCATTTTTAGACGCTCAAGTGATGAGGCTGGTTCCTCTACGTTCCCCCCACACTGCATAGGGAGAGCTAGCCCCTTTCAGACCACAGCTGGAGGTGCCCACGTTGCCACTGACCTGTTCTCTACAGAGGAGCATTTCTTTTTGTTGATTATACAAAAGAAAACACTGTTGGGAGATGACAGTATCCCCCAGAGGGATGAACCCCACTGTTTCAAAGTCTCACCTTACGTGCAAACACTCGGCGTAGACACCTACACGTAGAGTGTAATGCAAAGGCTTCTCTGGAGGATGATACATAAGCAATGCTGCACACATAAGAGATGAACTGGTGAAAACTCGTTGACAGGATGCTAGAGAGCAGGCAATCAATATAAGCACACTTCAGGTTTTGCAGACTAATCGATGTATTTTATGGGAATCCTGATGACAGTGTTCAGGAGGCTTCAGATACATTCTTGATAACAATTCAGTATCCTCAAGGAAGAGTTAAGTCCATTGGCTTATAATTTACTAAATAACCAAAACCACCACTCTCCGATTGCTCAGTATTACTTCTTGAAGCATCCAGTTCGTTCCTCTTTACAATGCACTGTATAAATTGGTTTGATGGACTCCAGTTCTCCTTATCTATTTGATTTCATCTGACCATCTGTGGTCAGGTGTTACAGGAGCAAGTCTGCTTTCTAGGGTAGTTAGTAGTTAATGGAAGAAAAAAGGAGATGATGATCAATCGCTTTGAAATTGTCTCCTTTTCTTTAGAGAGGGAAACAGAAGAATTAGCAGGAACAGGACAATACAAGGGAGGAAGCGCAAGCGACTGACTCCATCCCTGCCAGACAATCTCTCTCGGTGTGCCAGCAGCCAGATTAACAAGCAATATGGTACAGATTAACACCTGTAAACAGTCTAGGAAAAGGGCACATAAATCATTTTACTACTATTACTCTATACTGAGTTCAGAAAAAAAATAAATAAACCAACCCTTCTGCTATTGTTCTCTACATTTAGAGAATGAAGTTCATACCTCAACGTTTTTAAAAAGCAGCTACAAATATAACAACACTGAAACAGAGAAGACAACTCAAAGAACTCTGAAGGACACAGCAGGATTTTTTTAAAAAGTTAGATATGCCAAGTAAATATGATTATTGCTGCCAAATCTCAGTAATTCACTAAAAGCTATTGAAAAAAGCCTGTGTAATAATAATGCAAAACAAGTACATGTACAAACACTCATACAAGCAACGTTTACAAGCATTGCCATGCTTGTCTAAAGATGAATTTCCATGCTCCAATCACGTAATACTGGTAACAAAAGATTACACATCCTTCTCAGAAGGAAAGAATTAGTTACTACTGACTCCAGTGGCTACTGATCCCAGAAATCATTACTAACTTGAGCAGTATTTGCATACACAATTAGTCCCTCTGCTAACACTGCTGCAGTCCAGCTTCAAAACGTTAGGAAGCAGAAAGCAAGCACTCTGTCCAGCTGAATCGCTGTGATTGCCCATCATCCTGCTTATCTTCAGGCAGGAGTCTCTCCTCTATTCCTATGACAAAGCTGCTCCCTTTCTCCTCTTTCTATAGAGGAGAACAAAGGTTCTTAGAGAAGCTAAAAGGAAAGAAAGGAGGAAAGAAAAACCACCCTCACTCCTGTGGAAAGCAGAACACTGCATAAGTAAAAATTTCTTTTATTGTACATTTGGTGCAGCTCTTGTGCAGATACCGTGTAAAAAAAGCACAGTGAGCTTCTCATGAGTGAAGGTCACAGAGCCAAGGTCTCCATTCCAGTGTCTCTGTTGTGCATCGCATGGTCACAGTAAGCCACAGCACATGACACAGCACTTGTCTGGCAAAGCAGACATTGCAGATTTAAGATAAGGAGCAGCTTTAGAGATATGGCTTGGCCTGAGTGATAACTACTTTTAATCCATACCTTTGCCAAATGTTTGTATTAGTAAATTGTAATACAGAAAAATACAAACACAGTATCAAACAATTATTCATTTCAGAACCGGATGCTAAAGAAAATTAGATTTATATATAGTCTGCACAAGAGCTGATCTTTTACCATCCTGGATAACTTGTTTGTCTGTGTTACAACCTGACACAGGGAACTAACCGTAGTTTGCAGAAACAATTTAAATTAATCTCACATCCTAAGGGCAACAAGGTATAAAGTAATATCTGCTGAGAATTCTAAGATATCAGTCACTACTATTCACTAAGACTTAAGTTTCCACGCATCTGGGATTCCACTAGTAACAGCCACCCTCAGCCCATTGATGGGTTTTTCTTGCGGCTGCGCTGAGCGGTTACGTTTGGGAGCATCAGTTTTCATTTTCTTTGACTGTTATTATTTACAGAGATCGACACAGCTATGACTAGCAAATGGTCATCACAAGTTCACTTACTGATACGAATGCAAAAGTCAACCCAACATTTTGGGTTACCTGGACAATTTGGACACTTTATTCTAAATATCAGGATAATTATTTCTCAATGAAGCATTTATGTGATGGTAACAGCAATTAATAAGATATCTTTCCATTATTTCTGCATGCCTCATTTCCTTTAAGCGTGGCAAGTGTGTGAGTTAATCTTCTCTTCAGGACAGCTGGAAGAAAAATGCTGCACCACCATCATACATTCCGGCCACAACTAGTAATTGCACTGACAAGAGGATTAACATGACACAGGCTGGTACGAAAGGGAACATATGTCCAGTACGCTGTGGTCTTGGCATGTCAGTGTTATGGAAATGGATGCCTAAACTAACAATTTCTCTTAACTTTGTGAAAACCTCAGCACGGTGTTTTTTCAATCCATATATATTTTCTTTTCAGACCAGACACACTAAGTCCAGCTGCTGCTAGGTTCTCTTTTTAACCTTTGCATCTTCTACGGTTTATCTTTTAATCCAAAAATACACGGTAAAACCAACTCAGACAAAGAAAGCCTGCCCAAACTCCTACACACCTTTCAGGTCATCGGCTGGCTACAGAAAGCTGGTCTCAGCTTTTCACAGCAGATGACGACAAGGTCTGTAAGTACCTGCCATAATGAGGCCTCCCAACATGTCAAGCAGCTCTGGCTACCTTTCCAGTCCACAGGATGAGTATGGAACAAGAGCATCTGGCTCCAGCCTAACGTAACATTGCTTTGTCCACAGACTATGGGACTAGAAAGGGAGACACAAAAAAGAGACAGAGAACTGACCTTCCTTATTGTTACAGATGTAATGTTTTGCAAGCTCATTCCTGAAGGAAGGGAAATTATTAATTTCATGTCACTTTGGATGCAGCTGTAGAAGTCCACTGACTTCTGTTTTCCGTGTGTGCATAAATGTACATGTGAGCACACGCGTGTATACATACTTCCATGCACATACAAGAACAAGGCAAGGGGAATATTTCTCCAATCTGCAGAACTAGTAAAACAGTCTGAAATTTGCCACAAATTGTGGGCCTGCATAACAAATGTAGAATCTACAACTTTTTGAGTAACTACCAGGAGGGAAATGATCTCAGAAAGTTTTGTCATTATTCCCTTGGTAAGTGGAACTAAATTTTTGTTATCATTCCCCTGAATATACTCTACTCGCCTTTCCAATGCGGGCACATGATATGCTTCTTACAGTCCTGATTATCACCAAGATCCTTGCAGGGGAAGGATGCAGCAGAAAACTGTTTCTGGGCATTTATCCTTTATCTCCTGCCCACTGCAAGGCCTCCATTCCCATTCCACAAAACACACTTCGCACCACCTTGCAAAGTATCTACAAGCTTTCCGGAAGCCAGAAAGCCTGGCATACAGCTCCTGCTTTCTTCTTATTTTAAGGGCACTGAACCTGTTTATACCTCCCAATAATAGGTAAAATTTTTATTAAGTGACACCACAACCAATCCCTTGGAACGCAATGGCTCTATTTGGAACATCTTTATTATGATGCTTTTATATGTATCAAATAATGCTATGAACATTTCTGTACTAGCTACTACAATAGCCTTTAATTTCAAGTTTGGGGTTTTTTTGTCCCCTTAACAAATAAGTAATTATTTTGCATCGCTGGTCAGCTTTCACTCTGCCAGTATACCCCTTCTTGAACCTCTTTGACAGTACACTGAAAATCCCAAACCACACTGCTGGCACCACTGGGTAAGTGGGGATTTTGCTGGTAATGCGTCTGGAGAGGCATGGATAACTCATGCGATTAAGTAAGAATTTTTCCAGATTATTTATCATAAATGTATGATGGCCTTTAAATTCACCTGCAAAAACAGCATATGCATGATTTGTACATTATGAAGTCAATTTATCATTGTGTGTCAGCATTTGTCTATCTCTAACAAATGAGTAGCCCGAGGAAATCAGTGGGATTTTTCACCTACTTAGACTTAAGCTTGTCTTTAACTACCCTGACGAATCAGATCTAGTGTTTTTTTGCTAGACAGACTGCAGAATACATATGCAATAGACTGAACCTGAAAAAAAAAAAAGTTTCAGTTTTATCAATGCCTCAAGCAAGTTTATTTACTACACTACATATCGTTCCTTTAATGTGCTTAGTGCAACAGCATGCTGGCCCCAATCGGGATTCTAAGATGCTACAGTTTCAAGTAAATAAGTAAAGCTGGTTTAAAAATAAACACCACCACCAACAAAATCACACTAAAGAGGAGAAAAATAAGGTCTATTTCTAAGCCATAACTATGGTAGCAAGGAATATAATAAACCTGCCAATGAAACTGGCAACCACACACACCCCCTGGTCTGCTATTAATGGAACAGAAAATATTAACTTTTCCACAGAATTTTTAAAAGCTCAACAACAGTCCCTGATACAGTTACACATTTGCTACATAATTAGGTTAGAAAGCCCTGGAGGAAGGTCTTACTTTTGTGCCATATTCTATTATCTCCTTACAATAGTCTGCTATAGATTTTTCAGCCACATTTAACTCTCCCAGACTTTTTCAAAAGGTTATTCAGAAATAGCTACTTCCACATGCATAAAAATAAGGAGACCCACCAGACAGCAAGTTCACAATAGCAACCCTAATTAGCGTGCCTACCAAAGTTTTTAAGCCTGTGCAATGGGCAATAATGGCAGCTGAGAGATCAGCAGGTAACGAACCTGCGGGGAAGGCTGCTGGATGCCCAAAGACACAAGACAGAGCATCCAGAATCATTAAGTCGGTCTCAAGATTTAAGGACAAAAGCAATTACGTAGAATCCATGTCAATAGGTTTGTGGACAGGTCTCTATATACACCCAATAGCTCTGTCACTGTTTTTTTGGTTTGGAGTATAACTGCTTTAAAGCCTTGAAAACATCATCACAGGTAACTCAAGGGCCCCAGACAAAAGGGGCAGCGGTTTTATTCAGTGACAGCCTGTAAGGAGAGTCTCCTTGCACCAGTTAATTATACATTCCCAATAAACACTCACCATTCCTCCTGAGACAACGCACCACACACATCAGTGAGCCCCGAGGGTTTCACTTTGCTGACAACCTTCCGCAAACATGTCACTACCACAACCTGCGCGCCTGGGAGGCAGCAGACCACGTCCACCCCAGACTGCTCCGCTGGACACGCTGCCAGTGCTGGGGTCTCCCGTGCTTCGGGCACAGCACCTCCAAATAAACCATCAGAGGGGTGAACTACAGCCAGAGAAAGTAAAAAGAAAGAAAATGAACTAAAAGCACTTAGAAGTGGGGTGAAAGGGGGCAAAATAAGCTCAGATAGGTATTACTCTGCGCTCTGGTTTTCACAGAGGCAAAGCATGGCAGCTAAATAATTTTAACCATGAATCTCACGCCTCCACACAAAGCAGTCAGGTTTTGTCACTAGCTTCTATTCTACACTGAACTTTCAATTTGTTGAAGTGTCAATCTAGGCGGCTTTGTTGGAAACCAATGAGGTGAGATTATTTGAGCAATTATGAACTAGAATGAACTGCTGCATTTGAGAAACCTGCAACAAAAAAAATAATAATAAAAGATAACCCTTTTCATTGTTCAGCAAGAACACTGATTACAAGCTTTAAATACTAGAGACGCAGGTCATCCCTGAGACACACAGAAAATGTACGCAAGTCTTGCTTTTCAAAATTTTAAATAGTCATGGAAGAAGTAAAAATGTTTGGGGTATTTTCCTCATTTTATTTTGCTGACGTTTTTCTTGCCACATCAGGATTTGCTGGTTTTATGCTTTAGTTTTCAGGAAGCATGAAAAATTTGCGTAGAACTACCTTCCAGCTTTGCGCCTCTAGAGGATCTAACAAGTCGCTGGCAAATCTCTTTGTTTACAAATTGTACAAACTGAGACATAGTTTAATGTAAATTAAGAACAGACTAGGCCTCTTACGTATTTCTGTACTTTTTGCCTGTATTTTCACACCAAGTGCTTAAGAGAACAAGGAGGAGATGTTACGGTGACCACTGATGGTAAAAAACCCAAAGTCCTTACTGGGAAGGGATTGCATTTCTGGAGAATACAAACTTTGGGAATGTATTTAACTAAGCGTAGCATATGCTGGCCTTGATCCAGCAAAGGATGTAAATAAATCCAGATTAGCTAACTGCATAAGGACAGACGAGTGGACTGTGCGCTGCATCTTACAATGCAAGAAGCGAGTAATCTGTTCCTAGACTCCAAATCTCTGAAACGGCCTGGCACAGTGTAGCGCAAAATATTGCTGAGATTAACAAAGTCACGTTCCACTGCATTCCTTCAAACTCTATGAAATTTCTTAAGCTTTAACTTGATGAAAGAAAGAAAGAAAGAAAGAAAGAGTTCTAGGCAGACATGCTAGATAGAAAGATACGCTATGTACCTAGAGCTCAGTCCTGCGCACTTCAGTAAAACTGCATGTTTTAAAACAGGCGAGACTGCGATGCGCTCCGGCTTTCTTTGCAAAGAAATGAAATGCTGTCAAATTCAGCTCGAGATCTCATTCACATGTGTACTTCCTCAAAATTGCTTGGCCAACACGCTATACATAGCGTTTGTGATTACTACAGATTTCCTCTTTGGATAAACTGGGAATCAAGCTCTCTCTTTAGCTCATGCGTGCTACCTAAGTTCCTTCGGGAGCAGGATCGCCTACTTGTAAGGTGTGTTGGGTGGGGGAAGAGAGAAAACCAGAAGCTGCTGAACACTAATAAAACTTGAACAAGCACACTCCAGTCCTCTGCCTTGGTTCCTAAGCAGAATTTCCACATCAGCCCCACAGTTTGGCTGAAGACGTTACCACCGCTCTGCGAGCTCCATGGAAACTCTGGGATGTAACCTATAAACAGAAGTTCATCTACTGAAAATTGTATTTGTGCTTCATTTGAAGTGAGTGGCCAAGGCCAGAGAGTTTCTTTATTCATGAGATTTCAGCTTTCCTTCTCGCAGAAGCAAGGCCCAACAAATGTGTTTTTCCAGCATCCTGATTCAAGTACCCCCAAGGCACACAGCAGAGAATAGAAATTCTTCTAATCAGAGACCACTTTTCAACAAATTTAGCCCTTGCTGCTGTCTTGCTCAAGGTCATACGCTAAGTGGCTGATGAACAAACAGATCTGCTAACTTTCAGCAGAGTGAAGAATTAAAATTCAATTTAACTGCAGTAGCAACCCTGGTATTTGACACTGTCAAAACCATTTTCTGTTTTAAAGCAACAGTAAACAATGAGTGAGGCAGCAAAAGAAAACTGGCAATGAAATGAGACTTTGTAATCTGCCTTTTTCCTAAAATTTCCTAAATTTCTAAGAGAAAGGTCGATCACGAATATTCATTAAGCAAACCATTAGTTCTAAATCCAGCAATTGTGGCTCTGCTGGATTACTAGCTTGGATTCTGAGTTTAAATTAATAACTGAACAAAGGTTTTCCTCAGGTATATTCTTCGTATTAAACATGCAGTACCCAAAATATCTTAAACCCACCATACTTCTTTTTTCCTCCTCATAATATTTAACTTGGTGCATAACAAGTTGCATAGACTGGGGAACAGGTAGTACAGTGTCAGTATTTCCATGATTTTATACTTTGCAGTTACTGTTTGATAAAAATAGTCACCTGTGCTCACCCAGTATCTTTTCTTAAAGATCATTAAGAAATTATTCTTAGAAATTAATCCTTTTTCATATTAAAATATAATTGCCAATACTACTTTATTGCTCAGTACTGAATGTATCACTGTTTTTCTACTTACTTCCTACTCTGTTTTTCTCAGTGCATCATTCATTGTGAAATAATCAGGACAGTAAGCACTAAATTTTATGTCATCGTGATGTTCTATTTAAACAGTTCATCTGACATTTTAACAGGCACCATAAACCCATATGGAAAATAAAGCACGTCAGTAGCTGGGAAGTACCAGCTAAGGTGAAGGATTTCAGCAAAGTAGCAAAAAAATGTTCTGAACACAACTGGCAGGTCTTGGCCACTGAATAAAATCAATATTTTTATTTTAAATTATCTTGGAATTGAAATAAAATCCATTTGTGTCTTAGCTATCAATTGAACTGACATTGACAGTCCCATGCGCTCAGTGTTTAATATAAACTAAACTCCTGCTAGAATAATCGTATAGTCATCAAGGATTTGCTTCTGATTTACACTTACGCTCAAACACAGAATTTGTTCCACTGCTGTCCTTGTGACTACTGATACAAGGAAGGGCTGCACAAGTTTTGCTATAACAATAAAAGAGTATTTTCTCAGCTGCACAGCCAACCAACAAAAGAAGAAATACTGGTGTCACATCTAAAAAGAAACACCTTTTTCCCCAATGAACTACAGAGATAAATGGATTCCAAACAAATGAAAGATGCTATTTAGGTCAAAACAAAAATATTTTGTACTTTATTAAATCCTGTTAATTTGCTGTCTTACTAGGAAGGTTTACAATGCAAGTTTGAATCTACAATCTAAGACTCTCACGACTCACGAATTTTCCAGCCAGTGTGTGACTGTTAAAGAAAGGGGGAAGAGACGGACACAGTGTAGATGCTGCTCTTACACTTCCATATTAGACCACCACCTAGTGAATGCTGATTATTTCCAGGATCTGGGCTAAAGCACTGTGCTAGAAGAGAACACGTGAAGCAAAGGTGCACGAACACGTGCTGCTCTGCAGCACCACTGCCTTCTCAAATGCAGGAGCAAGCACAGCCTGGGGGACCTTTAAATACACAGACCTCCCTGACCCTCTAATGCCAACTTCCTTCATTAAGCCTGCCAATATTCACGTGAACATGTGAGATCCCAGGAAGGCTCATTAAAAAAAAAAAATATTCCTAATTTAGGGGAGCTAGAAAGTAGATTTAAGCCACTTTCTCAGCTGCTGCCCTTGTCCAAGGGCCTCTTCTGCAGCTCACTGACATCTGAATCTTAGCATCAACTCCTGCTGACTTCAGACCAGACCTCGAACATCTCTGAACGTAACGCTCTTTGAAAGATTGCTCTGCTTTGCCTACTGGAATTCAAATTATTCCGGTTATCACTTAAAAAATATTGTTCCTTTAACTTTCTTTGACAGATAAAAATTGGCACATTATAAAAAGGTCTGTAAGCTATTACAGATGGCATTTCAGATAATGCGTGTTCTTTTGCCAAGATACACACTATTCAAATCGCAGGAGTCTGAAAGCTCATGGAAGTTTAACAATTGACAAGCCGTGATTGACACAGCTCTGCTCCTAGTGCGAAATGTCCTATTTAAGGCTTGCTGGGATGCACTGGCTCAGCAGAAGGACTACTGCAGCGCTGACGTTTGCCTCCTATGTGGATTTAAGAACTGGCACAGAAGTATGATGCAGAGAGTCCCTGCTCATTTTCTGCACTGTCATCTCTAACCACGTGCCACACAGACATTCTAACATGGCCTTATTTCTCCACACCGAGATATGTTATTTTTGGTGTGCCATTTAGTCTCAGAGATTTACTTTATTTCCTTTGCTACCCCTCTTGTCCTGGACTTTCACACCATTGCAGCTTTGTTAAGGGGAAGTCCATCCCACCCTCAACACCAGGCACCACAACTTTGCTTTGGTGGATGCTCAATTGCAGATAAATAAATAGAAAAAGAACAGAACAGCAGACAAATGGAGGAAAGAAACACTTTCAAATTCTTGGAAATGGTTAAGTATATGTAGTTTAAACCTTTCCTTTTGGAGACTGGCCACAAGTATCAGAAGGGAGTTTACGATTCCGTTTTCTTTTCCATTAACATCAACACCAAAGCCTGGCCTTTACTCAATGAAGTTATGGGAAGATTTTACTTCTCTGTAGTGAGATAACTCTCTACTATTCATTTATAGCAGGACTATGCAAAAGAATCCCTGACACAAAAATGGAAAAATGAGAAATTTTCTAATTTTTAACAAACTAGCAGGCACAAAAAAGGCATGTTAAAACCAAAGAAAAACAGATATGAAGACGAGTCAAAATGGTCCATTAAAATGATACACTTCCAAAACATCTATATTACAGTTAGCTTAAACCTTGAACAAAAGGTCCCTTTCAGACTGGAAAAGTCAAAATAGGTGAAAATAAGACATTTCAGAATTTTTATATGCATCAATCTTTGACTTAAGAAATTAACTTAGCCAGGTACTTCCTACAGCACACTCGATGGGGATGAGCTATCTTGTTTCAACAAGAGGGGAAAAAAAGAAAAGGAAAAAAAAAAAAAAATAATACTTCCACCTAAGTGGAGTATTTTCAGCAGAAGCACACACTTACTTCTGAAAAACTCCACATCCTAAACTGACCTTCTTATTCCTCATTTGCCGTGCAGGAGGTAGCGGCAGCACTTAACGTGCACGCTGTGTGCGCAGCACAAGATGAAAGTGATTCATTACTCCGAATGCTTAGGCAACAGATGCCAGAAAATCTAATATAATCTGATGAGAGATAAACTTAGGCTGCAGTGTTGAATACCTTCTAAGAGATTTGAAGGATTGTATTTCAAAGCAACATATTGTTTCTAATGCAGCTTATAGAGAGAACTTTACCACAGAAAGAGCTCCATGTTTTCAAAACCATAT
The DNA here is from genome assembly GCA_008921705.1 of Burhinus oedicnemus. NCBI lineage: Eukaryota > Metazoa > Chordata > Aves > Charadriiformes > Burhinidae > Burhinus > Burhinus oedicnemus. The sequence goes on from VFFE01007917.1 coordinate 3,045,498, forward strand.
GAAGGAGATTATTTGGTTGCATTTTTCCAAGAGGAAACAAAGCGTGAGATGAGCTCTACTGTTCTCTAGTGAACTGGTACAAAGCAAGTTTCTATTTTGCTGGCTCAGCCAGGACGAGAGCAGGCAGTACAAAAGGCTACCACAATGTTGACAACTTTTCAATCACCAAAACAGGTGTTAGATTTGAAAGACAGACCATGAGATGGAAAACCTTACACTATTAACGATCTCCCAAGACCACTCTTTCTCCCATTACAAGGCCATGTAATGGCAAGAGCTATTGATTGGGGAAACCCGACGTGCCACCAAGTACCTGCAGGGTCAGGGGGCACACAGGTCCCGCAGGAACACGCACAACACCTGATCCCGATCTGAGGCAGGAGGCGGCAGGCTGAGAAAGGAGAGCTTGCCTTTGCTTTCCTGAGCCACTGCTCACAAAACCACGGCTCTCATTACTCGCTTCTGCACAGCAGCTTTTATACTAGAGGTCAAGGTTTTTCAAGTTCCCGAATCCAACATTAGGCAAATTAAGTGGAATATCCTTATCTACATGATGACATGAATCTGATGGGTACTACTTACCCGCAGTAGTAAGGACTACAAGATCGAGAGCTAGATACAACAAAGGGCCTACAAGTCAGAGATGTGAAAGTACTAATTCAAAAGTTGGTGAGCTTGGAAAGCTAGGACAAATTCTTCTCATGTGAGTCCACCTACTGATTCAACTCCTTTTGCTGCTTGTATTATTGCAGTTAAAACTTTGCTTTCAAATCTGCAGCTTATTTAGAAACTTTAAAGAATTAGAAGTCCTCTAATTTTATCCTTCCAAACTCCTGTCTCTTGCAGGCACATGGTCTTTGAGTGGAACATCAGACAAATCTGGTTCCTTTATTAATTATCTGCAAGACTTCTCAGCTACAGGTCTTCTAAACAAGATTCTGTCTCTGAAACAGACAACAGAAAATTTCCATTCCATCATGTTAACAAGGGGCAATAAAAGCATAGCCTAAAAGAACAAACTAATTAATATTTCCAAGAAATATTAGCCTTGGACTTGTCGTCTTTTGCAAGGAACTTCTCAGACCAAGACACCAAATAGGTACAAGAAGGAGCATTATTAAGTACTCATAAAGCATTGATACCTCTCTAGTGTTACACAGAATCCAGCATAAACATTGCTAAATACTGCAATGATTTAAGAAGGTACAAAAATGATATTCAGCACATTGCATTTTTAACAGCAGAATGGCATGGTTCCTACCTAGCACTGCATTGTATTAACTAAAGAATGTTAGATCAACCAAGAAACATTTCTAACTTCTGTTACAGCACATACTGCCACTGCACCGATTTCAAAACATTTGTACAAAATCAGTCCTTCTTCTTGTACCCAACTGGAGGACAGTAATTCACAGCATAAGTAATTATAGCATTAATAACTACAAAACTAGATATATTATTAAAGTCATCATTTTTGAAGACTGTTAGTCTAGTTCCCTTTCAGAAGGTGGAATGATACAGCTTCTTGTCACATCCTTCTGTAAATACTTCAGGTTTATTGTTCTTCCTATACATAAAAGCCAGTACAGCAATTCAAACCTCACTCTATACCAGTCTGGGGACTTCTAAACCAGCCTGGCTGTTCTTACAAGTTCCGCTAAAGGCCGTTTGCCTGAAAGCCTGACCTGACTTCAGCATCTCGCACAAAACTCTTCCCTAATCTTTCTCTTCTCGCAGTTCACTATGCTACATGAATTAATTGCTGACCGTTACAGTCATCAGTCTCAGCTGTAAGTTCATACCTAACTATCCAAATTCTTGTAAGGTTGTATCTAACTACTGTTAACAGACAAACACAGGTTTGTAAAATGTTATGCTTCCGTACTCTGCATCTATACACAGTTGTGTATTTGTTTTTTTTTTCCAAAATGCTAACGTCAATCTTCAAATAACTTTGCATAACCGTGCACCCAGTAAAACAGGGATCAACTGCCAATATGCTGAGTCAGGGATGTAACAGCAAGCCAACAAGTGACATGAGAACTGCCATATTGGTAACTAACGCCACACTGAAAACCTCCAATAACCCCTCGGTGCAAGGAACTATTTATTGTAAGGCAGAGTAAATGTCTTATTTCTATCAAAAATTATTCTATCAGTAATTCTGCACCTTAATGGTAACATCCCCAAGTTGGTAAGTGGGAGTCACGTACAATGGAGGCATGTACACTCCCATAAGAAAGCATAATTCCGTACCAGGAAAATCATTGGGATGATTGAACAAGTTGTTCCACATTTTGGTTACCCCATCTTCATTCTTTTCTTTATAGAATATGAAAATTTAAGAGAGGGACGAACTGAAGATTTATGAATCCAATACTTCTACTGGAAATATTACGCTGTTTATCTTTAGATTCAATCCGCCTCTGCCAACTTAAGGTAAGCAAATAGTTACAGGAGTAAGCACAGTCTCAGTTCTATTATGATTTCCCAGAATCAATAAGCTACAATGCAAACGCTTGCCCACAAGCATAAGCAGCAGCAGCAGCCGCCCTGCCTGCACTGCCACTGATCATGACTAATAGAGACCTGACATGGGAATGGATAGCACAGAATGAAAATGACTGCTACGCAGCTTTGTTTCATTTGTTTCCATTTTCAAGTAATAATACAATATAAAATTCTGTATTATTTTTAGCTGCTAGAACAGGTGGCATAAGGAGAAAAATAATTTAAGATCTTATTTGTATGAATACGTTGTCCCGTTCTGCAATATTCTTCACTTTGTACCAACAAAATGTAGAATTAACTGATTCTGAATAAATTGTGCTGTTTTATCAGTCAAATTTCCTGCTACACATCCATGCTCTTGCACTCTGCAGACAACAGAGCACACCCACTCTGACATTCAAAATACCTTGTCACATCAAACCACTGACTTTTTCACAAGGCGAAGCCTGAACCAGAAACACTGAACATGCCTCAATTCATGGTTTAGATCCGTGGCTTTCTAACTCCACCTGAGGTCTTTTAAAGAAGCCAGGAAAGGTACATTTGTAGAAATGCCCGCTCAGTACAAGTGCTCTGGGATTACAGTGGGATACCATGTGTATGCCTCGGCCATTTCTTTTCCTTCTACCAACTTTAAACATGATCTTTTGTGGGAGCTGCTTAGCTGAGGCAGCAGCTGAGAAGCTCCATGTGGGTAATGCCACCAGCAGAGTCCTCCAGGCTGGTGCCTTCAGACATCCTCATTTGCTGGAGCCAGTGTGCCTCCTTCTCATCACTGGATTCTTCACCAATGATAACCAACTGAATGAAAAGTGTCTTGTGTGAAAATCCTTTAGGACTACGTTAACATACTAAGGTGATAGAACGTGCTTCAAAAAGTGTCTTCATCCCTGCTCAGATCTGCGTTGTGTTACTGCCTTGTTGTCAGAATTCCTTAATTTGCCTAAAATAACCGCCCATGTCATTTATGGTGGGTCACAACTCAGATGGGCTGTTTTGTCTCATTAGATGAATTTGGGCAAATACTACTTTGAATAATTATGCACAGCTGGCAGCAGGCACTACCTTTAATTCATGTTATTTTTGGTTTTATTCTATGGTCATGACTTTTCTTTCTAATTCTAATTTTCTGCTGTTTGTAACACACAGAATGAGAGTACTTTACTCTTGTCCTTGATTAGCACTACTGAATTTCAGTTGTTATATCTCTAACAAGTACTTCTGGAAGCCACAGGAATTTTGTAGATCCTTGTGTTGTAGCCTTGGGAATCAAACCAAGCTTTAGCGCTGTGACTTCTGGACAGCCTGTAGTATTGATCATAATACTTGTGTTTTACCTGATACTGGTGTAACAAGACGCAAGACTGAATGAATTAGTTTGATCTTTCACCCCTTCCATCACAGCACCAGTGAAACTCCTTTCTTGCCTATGAATAGCAGTGATAACATTTGCAGCAAAGAAGCATGGATTAGACAAGAGAGAACTAAAACCAGAAACAAATTCTTAGGAGATAAGAAATTAAAATACTTAACTGCTGCAAGAAAATACACAAAAGCAAACAGAGCTCTATAAAAATATATTATTATATGCTTACTGCCACAGGGGACGAGCCAAAGGCTATATAGATGACAAACGTAAAACAAATTGTGCTCCTAAAATTAGATGAGGACTGATTTTACACATATACACAGCAACTCACCATTCAGATGAATTTATTACAAAGAATACAAGGCATGTAGCGTTTGTCACTATTCCTCATTTCCTGCTTCCATCTGTTTAGACCCAGTTGAAATCTGCTACTGTACATTATACAACCCCTTTTCTCTGGGTCTCTCTGGTTATTACCATAAAAGGTGAGTAATGAAAAGACTAACGTTAGATCTGGTGCCAGTATTTTCTACACAAAGAATTACAGTGCCATTTTTGCAGTACTGCAGGGTTTAGAGACAAGTGAAATGCCTAGCAAAATTAAAACAAAAACAAAGCAGAAAAACCCTGCTTTCACAATCTGCTTCTAAGGCTGTTACATACTATCAAAGCGGTGGCATTCTTCAGCAGTAAAACCCAAATGAAATCTACAATTAACTTCACCAAGAGAAACATGAAGCCTCACGAGACAGAGGAACAGGCACAGAGTCTGCTGGTTTACTATGATCTCTCTTACTGCAAGTTGAATTAGACTGGAATTTTAATTGCATAAGCAACTCACCACAAATACTAGCTAGATGACCTATTAAAATGGAATTCATCAATATTATCTCTATTACAAGGGCAGAAAGGATATGGATGAGTATATCCTATTAGTTTCTTTAACTCTTTGGGAGTAGCCACATTACACAAAAGTTCTGAACCCACTGGATATTGCAACCAGGTCTTCCTCGGTTATCCACATGTAGCTAAACAAAACTAGCTCTCTGTAAATTAAACTGACACCATAAACTTATAACTGGATACAAAAAGTTGTCAATCACTATCAGAAATACCAGGATTCAAGTATGCTGTTTCCTCTCAACATTGTTGCAACCTACTTTTGTTTCCCATAGTTTATGCTCTTATCAAGTGATAATCTTTTATTACCCAATCTGGGATTACAGAAGTCAACTATTCCATATATAATTACAGAAAACTCAAACCCAAAGTTTAAAGAATGAACAACAGCTTACATCATCTAAATAACTGTCTTCAAGCCCTTTATTTTCTATTTCTTCACTAGTAATTTTTGACCCCAACAATATGGCAGTTTTCTAACAGGACAGAAGCAAAGCAATTATTTCACCCAGCAAAAGGTAATGGCTTTTGTGACACAGAAGGTCAGACACCATTACCATGACTGCTTCCTCTGGTCCTAAAATTATAAATCTTTCACTTCTTCAAGGAACAGGTGAGGCTAAATAGGGAGAAGTCTTCAGCAATATGTCTAGGCTACAACAGGGTAATTCTGTGCAGCTCTGCTAGGAGTGTTCTCACTAAAACAGGGATTAATCAATCTAAACAGATAACAAGGAGACAATAAAAATTTAAATGATAATTTCATGATAAAGATAACGTGTACGAAACACTAGGGAAACAGATACAGAATAGCTGGACAACCTCAAATGACAACATATTTAACTAACCGCAGAATAGTCTCAAAAGTTCTCATCTGTAAGAAATGTTGAGTCATGTATCAGCCCTGAAAAGTGACACTCCTGGAATTCTTTCAAGAGAGTCCTTATAAACAAACCTGTTTATCGTAATAAGGGTCAGCATATTTCATTAAAACATTCTGTACATGTTCCCTTTATCAATACGCAGACACCTGCTTGTAGCAACTGCATATTAGTAACGCAGGAAGATTGATTGTTAATAGGTTCTGCGAGTCTCACCACAGCTGTCTCCATTTCTCCAGTTGGTACAAGAAACCCTGTAGTGCTCTCCAACACTTCCGTGGCAGGAAAACAATCCCCAGGCCAGATGTTCTCCTGCATCTTTCTCCTCACTACAAGATCAATTAGTATCCAGATATTCCTACGAAAACACCTTTATAGTTGACTTTCAAAGGAGATACAGTATTATGTTTTGTTGCAATACTTTATAAAACAAGAGTTGGCTAAGAATTTTGTTTGGGCTGTTTCTCTTTTATTACCAATTTGTATCCGCAGGAATTCTGAATATCATCATGCCTCTTCTCCCCCGCGTCCCCCCCTCCCAGTGTTACAGACAGGTCACTGGCTTTAAAACATTTCCTTTTCAAATGCAAGAAGGACGGGTGAGGGAATCTTTCACGTGCCATTTTTTAAATCTGCACAATGTGAATTTTAAGGGCTAAATCAGAAAATACCAAAAGCCTTGTTCTAAACCATTCTAGGAGAAACATTTACACATTCTCTGCATTGAAGAGAAACAATAAAATTTTATAAGGTTAACATAAAACAAGGCCAGCAGCTAATACTAAAAGTTGGCATTTTACCAACTGCCAAAAGCAGATCAATAAATAACCATCTTAAACTAAAGAAAAAAGGCTTAGGAATGCATTATCAGTAACCTGCCATCCAGGGAAAGGACATGAGAGGTTCATTGTGCTATGCAGATGTTGTTACAGTGGGAAAACGTAGCTTTTCTGTACAGCCAGTATAAGCAGTTTCTTTTGCTGCCACTGGAGATGACAAGCAGCCACCCACCTTGCCTCCTGGGAGCGCGTCTGTCGCAGCAAGATGGGAAGCTACAAGCTGCTGAAGGCTGGGAGGGTGCTTTGAAGAAACAGCTGGAGGTGCCTGCCCTGTTCTGAATTCCTGCTGACCACGGCAGGAGACATGCTGTTGCGCTGGACGAGCCTGTGGTTTGACATCGCAGAGAGGATCTCCCACCGGCATCAAGATTAGACAGTGAGCGCTGCAACAGTCAGGAAATCATGGAAGTGCATTTACCTGTACAGGATAAATACAACTGGTACAAAATTGTCAGAAGTCAACCTTAAGCCTCACATAAGAGGCAAAAATAGCAACAGCCTCCTATGCCTGAAAGCACAGAATTGACACAGGAAAAAACAAAAGTTGGAAGATCTGCTCTAGAATAGGCAATACTAGAAGAGACACGTATGGGAAGTCTAATTTAAGGAAGCAATTATGAAGGATTTCTGATGCACAGGCTGATCCCTAACAAATCCACCACAGAAGCAGGCAAACGCCCCCAAGGTTAAGCATCTGCAGCGGCCAATTTGCTGCCACAAGACAGAACTTTAAGTCTGCAACGGGAGACAGTACGAGCGCTCCAGTCCAGCGTATCTTAACATATTACCTTGTCATGCTTAGACCCTTTCTTTTACACTTTGTGTTTTACTGGAAAGATAAAATTTGCTGTAAATATAATTTGAAATTAGCCATCAGCCATCAATGATGGCTAACCCAGGCATTTCAACATCCAGAGAAAAGTCCAGGGGAATACCCTGAGCATGGACAGCTGAAAGTGCCAAGTGGGACTGCTGTGAACTGCTAAGGACAGTTGTTTGGATACCACCAAACAAGGCACATTCAAAGCCATTTTCCACTTGCCAGCACAAAACAGGAGCCCAGTGGGGTTTTTTTGTTTGGTTGGGTTTTGTTTTAAATAAGGGAACAAAGAGATCCAGCTTGAAACGCAGGAAATGGTACCAGCGCTCTCTTATCCAACAGCCCAATGGTTAAAACATTCATCTGAAGCGTCAAAAATCTTCCTCCTCTGCTAGAAGAACAGCTTTTCACCTAAACTGGAAATTCTTCCACTCTTGCATCTGCATGGCTTCACTTTTTATAAAATACTCCCGAGCATCACAGGTAGATGCAGATGATTTGGTAACACCTATGAGGCAGCTTCAGTCCTGCTCCAGGAATGTGGAATTCACATCGAGTACCACAATTTCACCTGCTGTCTCCCCTGTGCAGACAGCCCAGCAGCTGGGAGCGACACCCTCCTGCGAGCACTCACTGCTGAGCCCTGCTCTGCCAGAGGAGAAGGTCGAGCCCAGCGCCTACATGATGGATAAACGATACGGCCACGAGCCTGCTGGAAAAGGGACAGACATTACCACTTCACCTTTTCCCGGCTGAAAAACACTTGCCAGAACTTACAACCACCACAGAATAAAGAGTATTTTTGGCATATTTACTATCTCGCCCAATAAAATATTGAGGACTGTAACACAGGGCTCATCAATATCTAGAGAACAAACAGTAGGAGATGTGTCTGGATGGAGCACTAAATACAGCCAAGGAACTACTGCAGGTGGTTTCACAAACAAGCCACACATTACTGGATTTTTACTAAGCAAGACTAGTCAAATGAGAAAGTGAAATGAGTAATACAGGACCAATTGTTAATCACAAAGAACTGTGACAGATTTTTGACTATTCATAGTGAATTCCAAAAAATACTTAGCACTACTACATGTTTTAATAAATACTAAGTAAATTTTAATAAATGAAACAAGTACTGCAAACCAACTATATCATAGCTGGCATACACAAGGCTAAATCAGTGCCATGTTACTTTTCATATCAGCTCGAAAGACCTTCAAAAAATTGTGACTTGTTGCACTGAAATCTTTCCACTCAAAAACCTGTAAGAACTGTCCTTGCTTCAAATAGCTCCATCTTGTCTCTTTAAGACTGCTTGACTACATTGCGCGCTGCACTGTCCCATCATTGATACTATTGTTCTCCTTTATTTAGCCAGGTATTTCTAAATTGTTTTACAACGCAATAAACAGAAGGTCAAGTACAGAAGTTATTTATAACTCCGAACAGCCATTGTGTGTTGTTCTCACCTCGGTACACCGCTGCCAGTGCCTCACCTCACTCTGCGACTTGCTCTTTCCAGCAATTTATGACCCCAAAAGAGAAACGGCTTATCCCTTGGTTATTTTAAAAACAGTATCAAGTAAAGGTCTAACAGTCATTAGGTCAATGACCCCAAATAAATAGGACAGGAAAGAGTTGGGCAACTCATCTCACCCACAGAGAAGTGATAGAGAAACAAGTAATTTATTGATTAGTGGTATTTTTTCTGCTGTACCCAAAAGCTTTAGATTAAAAAGTCCTTTGTTAAAAATGTCACCTTTTTCTGTCTCTCATCATCCTTGCCTTTAATCACTTTATACAGAACTTTTCACAGATTTAAAAGTCTGTGGAGACTGAGGACGAGTTACATCTTAAAAAGAAAAAAAAAGTCACAGAAAAAAGCACTGCTAGGGATTAACATAAGTGGTTGAGCTTTGTTTATTTTTTACAAAAGATGCTGTGCAGAGAGCACTGTAAATAATAAAATTGCAATACCTTTTTTTCTTCTTAAAGTGCAATTACTGTGAATAGTATATTTGGAATTCAAGGATTTTTCATAGAGAATCTAATTAGTATGCATGCAAACTCCATGTGAAGACACACAAACAAGCCAGCAGGCTTAGCAAGGTCAGTCGGTATTTATTGTTGCACTCAGAAATAGGCTCTCTACCACCCGCACCCAGATAGCGTTCAAACCTCTAAGCCACTGGTTTCCAATACCGCAAGCCAGATGTTGCAATAAGGAGTACGGCTTTAGGTAGCGCACGGCCCGGGATCACCTACATCTCTCGGTGAGAGCCTGACCTGCATCTGATGGCTGCGCTGCAGGGGACACCGGTGGCAGGCTGGCTGGGGCAGGGAAGCAGGAAAAGAAGCCAGCACCAGTGAAACTTACTCTGGAGAGATGGTGCATCTCTGCTGTATGTGACACTGCACCTCTAATTACAAGAAAGCAGGAGAAAAATGTGCCTGACATCACAGGTTGCCTCGCGATGACAGAGGAATGGGATGGATGATCATGTGCAGCATATGTTACTGTACATTCAGTAAGCAAATTCCTGTTATTAATCAGAATTGATATTTATGGAACAATCAACAAGAACTCCTTTTGAAGAAAGTGCTGAATAAGTGAATCTCCAAGAATTTTCCATTTTCTCTGCAATTACATGACATTAAAATAGACTTAATTTTCCAGGCTTTTAAGTAGCAGGCTTCCAAGACACAGAGCTAACAATAAAATCCTGAAATGGCTATCACGGCAGTGACAAGGGAATGTCTATAGCGTTAAAATGAGATATCAACTCATCCAAACATTAAAAAAAATGGCAACACCCAAAACTCAAAAGAATCCCGACAGGAACTCAGACAACAGGATGTGATTATACCAGTGAGGAAGAGCACGAGCTACTGTGTTGATGGAGAGCAGGCATCTGCAAACAGCCTGCACACCAAAACTGTTCTACTAGCCATTCGCAATGTTGCTAGGATGTCTGAAAGTCAAAAAGGTAGTGATTTAAAACATACAATATTAAGCTTTGAATTTTCATTTTTAATTGTGTTTTTAATTAGGGAGTAAAATTTTTTCATGAGGTGAGATGCTGTATACGCTATTTTCAGTAAAAGTTACTTTTACTGCTTTCTAGTGTAGAGTGCGTTAAGCACCTGTTCATTCTCACCTGCCACTGCCCATGAAATATCAGCATCTCAAAACAAGCTTGAAACACAGAAACCTTAGCCTCTCACTGCATTGTTTAATACTCAGAGTGAAAATCAGGAGTGCTTCTAGGAAGAATGAAAGCCATTTGGCCCAGCATGGGATGATCCATTTACTATACCATACTCCCTGCCAGGCTGACTAATTAGTTGTTTGAATGACCCGAGTGTTTTTGTCACAACAACCTTAACTATTAAGCTATCCTATACTTCTTAATTATCTGGAACAAAACAAAACCCAAGAGAATTACTCTGAAATACGCAGTTAAAATAGAGAATAAATTTGCATACCAAGAGAATAAAGTTGCATATCATGTAGTGACCATGAGGTCCTTAAGAAGGCACCAACCAGAAAGGGGATAAAATGTTTATTGGAATATGAAGTTCTTCAAAATGGACAGATATAAGAACAGATGGATGCTAAGCAAAGAATAAAAAGAAGATGACTTTAGCAAACAACATGGGGAAAGGAGGTTTTAAAATAATGTATCTTTGGAAGACTAAAGAGACTGATATCGGTTCTGTAACAACTTGGAAGTCAGACAGACGTCAAGGTGATGTAGCATTTCCCATGCTACCAGAAGGTGGGCCTGTCCCAAGCTTCACCTTAACTCTCTAATTTCTAATGCCACAACTCAACCAGAAGGCTTGTAAGACTCAAAGGCCTCTAAATGCCGTATGTCAGTTTACTTCAGTAGGGAACAGGCAAATTCCTTCCTTCTGAGGGCATACTGACACCTTGCTACTAACACTTGTACCAATACTGCTGTGGCATCCAGACAGCTGAAGGACAGTACATAAGGTAGGTAAAATCTCTTGAATTCCAAAGTCAGTCTAAAGATCTCTTACCTCAAACTGCAAATTTCACATTTGTCAAACCCAGGAAGAGGGTTTGAATTTCCAGCTGTTTCTCCAGAAAGGACCTGCTGGGTACCTGCAATACGGCGCTGCTTGGTCATACAAGGTATGAAATTCCTGCGTGGGTTTAACGAAAATGCACTACATAAACCAAACTTGGAGGAGCTGCAGGAGGTCTGTCTGTTTTCTTTCTAAATCATGCTTTTAGAGGAGTATGGAAGACATAAGAAAAAACACTATTAAATATGCATTTTAAACAATTATTTTCACTTTGTGAAAATCAGGGTCAGGATTAATGATTCACTGGAAAAATCCTGGTGTTTTATTTACTAATGGCTCAGTAGAAAATAACAGAATTATCTTCCAATGATCCATAAAACAAGGAATATATAAACTGAGATAAAGCTGAGACTACAGTGTGGGTAAGAGGACTGCTAAACTCATCAAAAAAAGCCACAAAACCAGACAAGGTTTGCAGACAGAAGTGGCATTATTTTCTGAGTTTCAGTCTGTTATTCACCGTATTTTAATATAATTTAATACAATGAACTTATATCCTTACAATACTGCTGATTTACTACTGATATAAGTAACTGTATTTGTCATGTACTTAGTTTCATACATTTCTTCTCTATATAAATTCAGATGACCATAATGCACCAATTACTGTAAAGAATAGTTTTAAGCTGGTGTGTCATCCCCACCCCCCCCCAAAATGTGTTTTGTGCCATGATTCAAACACAAAGGTTCAAATCTGAGCAGTGGTTTCTTTGATCTCTTCCTTCTTGCAGAACACTGGGAAATTTTGAAATAATGGGAATTGTGAAAGCTTCGTGGAAGTGCTTGAGGACTAATTAATAATGAAGATAAACACAAGAAGTCCTGAGATTTGCTCCTTTCCTCAGTATGGTGCCAACACTTAGAAAGCTGTGCATGCTTTTTGCCTTCGGTATGTGTCTCAAGCATTTATCTTATTGATAAATGCAGTCATAGATTTCTCTGACACTCAGGCTCTTTGATTTAAGCCTTTCAAGGAGACTCAAACCTTTTATTTTCCTTAAAACCTTTCCAGATTCACAGATGTAACATTCCCAGCTCCTTTGGTTTGAAGCAGGACAGCACAGTACTTGTAGATCTCAGTGTTTTTTAAAGGCTATTGCATTTTCATCAGATAAAGACAAATAGTAAATACCCAAAAAGTCACACAAAGTAACAGAAAGCACAGGAAAGGATGACATAACCCAAGAACAGTAAATTGGTTTCCTTCTTCAAAGCAATCTTATGTTCCACCAAAAACTGTACCACTATTAAGTTAAAAATATATGGTAAGGGGCGTGCAACTTGCATACCAGCAAGTGAAAGAAAAAAATCATCATCCCATGTAGGCAACAGAAAGGTCAATACTACATAATTCGTCAGCAAACAGACTAAGATTTAGGACTCCTCATAAAAGCAGTCTTAGAAGTGTTTAATCTTGAGTCTCTCTCTTAAAAAATAAAAAATATGTACAAATTCCAGATACAAAACCCAATAATTAATAATAGACCAGGTTGAACAGGAAGGTAAAAGCACAGGAGGAATAAAATCCTATTTTGCTCACAGACTGTGTCAGCACTATACTAATACCAACGTGTCTTCACCAGAAAGCCAAGTATTCTTCGCTGGAGCCCTTGCAATCTGACTCAAGCTGGTGTGTTGCCATCACGTCTGAGAAGCTGAAGAGTGACGGGCTGTGACAGCGCGAAGCGGAATGACAAGATGACCTGACCTACCTGACCATGCCAGCTGCGTCATTACTGCGTAAAACAGATTTTAGTCCATGTACAATTCTGACAATCAAGCAGACCATTCCCTACATCATGAAAAGCTCATAAAGGTCACTCATTCATTGGGGATTAAAAAAAAAAAAAAGTACCCAAAATCATACGCCGAGAGGCGAGTGGAGTGGGAAGGGCCCCCTGTGACGCAGTGCAGTAAGAATAGGACACTATAAAGACGGAACACAAACTATCTACTTTAATTTTATTGCTTTGTGGGTTTTAGTTTAAGGCCCAACGTTATCTTAATGTGCTTCCTGGCTCCCATAATTAAATTCACTAATCCCCGGTCTTAAGCCATCAGCAAGTTAAGCTAATTTAAAGTTAGTACCTGAGCTTACATCCCTTTTTTTTTTCCCCCTCCCTCTAGCAAAGAATCAAAATTATTGAACCCTTTCTGTGACAAGCAGGTATTTTTGTCTCTAATCGCTCATTCTTCACTGTCCTCATTCTGTACTTTAGGGGTTAGAAAGGAGGCTTAATATATTAGTTCGCGAAGATTTAGATATATCTGGATACTTATCCAAGCTACAGAAACATATCTCACAATATCCTCGCTGCACGGCTGCTTGATACTCCCAAGCTGGCATTCACGCTGTATTTGCAAACTCGCACATCTGTTCAATAGCTCTTATTTCCTTGTTTCAAGGTGCTGGGATTCCTGAAGGTAATACCTGAAAAATCAGCATGTCAGTCATACCTTCTAATACCGTGATCCTGACAGACATCACAAGCTAAGCAGGATCAGTTCGCCATCAATCTGTACACTGCAGACAAACACAATTACTAGATAAGAATCTCCCAGAAACATGACTAGCTGGAAAAATAAATTTACCTCGTTATCTGCAAAGAAATCACCTAAGTTTCTCCATCACTTCAAAATAATGTACGTAGGCCATCTTTCTAATTATACAGAGAACATTTCTCCAAGTATTTCCAACTATACAATCTTCCACTGGTCTTTTCTATCAGCAGCATTAACCGTCTTATGGCCCAATTTTAGCTCTGGCAATTATTCGTCCTCCACTTTAAACTCCTTTTTGCAGTTCCAATTAACACAGTGTCATTTGCTTCCTGTCCCAAACCATAGCATGGGTTGGTACAACTTCCTCAGCTACTCCCAGCCGCAGCGGGACGCAGGCAGGCAGAGCATCTGCAGTGGCAAACACCCCACGTAACACATCCTCAGCCACGCTGCCAGGACAGCCTGGGCACAGACGAGCTACAGGCTGATGCATTCACGTCGCTATCAAAGTGACATAGCCAAGAGTTTGATGGGGGAGACACTAAATGCTGCAAGGTCTGGTTTTCCTGCTGACTGACCAAAAGTTATTAGATGTGATCTGTAAGGTTCATCTTCAGTATTTATGAAATCTCTAACCTTGGCCCAAAATTTCAGTAACGACTGCTTAACTAACAATGCAGTGTTAAAAAAATTATCTGATTTCATGCCGTATTTTCATTAATCTTCATAGCTCATGATCTTCTGTTAAAGCTTTTAAGTAACGTCCCATTTACCAAGTGGATTTCTCCTCAAAACACTTGTTAGATGCCACACAGTTATCTTTGTCCTATTCTTTTCCAGATGCTTCTCAACCAATGCAAATCCCAGCAACACAGTATGCGCAAAATGAATAAATACAGATTTTTCTTTCCTATACTTCTTATTAAACACCAGTAAAGAACAAAGACTTTTCCTGTCAACAAGGAACTCACCCTTTGGCCTCAAGCCTTCTAAATACACTGAACGATGAGGTTCGTTAAGTAACATCTGACCAGAAGCTTATTTTTCATTAGAATCCGTTCAGATAATCCAGCTTCAAAGTCTGCAATGCACCCTTACTGTAGAGATTTGTCTAGGTAAATGGTAAGCTGTGGCTCAGAAACAACATTTTCAAGAGATCTATGTTTTGTGCCCTCAGCCTTAAATAATGCAACTACCGGCAAAGCACGGTCGCAGCAGAGGTAACAGCCCCCAGCCAGCTCCAGCTAACGCAGCATTTTCAAATGACAGGTCAGGACTACGTGCCTGACCTAGCGCTGTTTTAACATCGCAGATGAGGTATCTCAATTATCTTCATGCACAAAGCAAACTTAGGAAGGCAGATGAAGCAGTGAGATGTCTGTACCCCAAGACGAACACAATGGACACCCCAGAAGTGGAGTTAACTTGTAATCGCTCTGCATCCACAGAGACAGACCTCTCCACTCGGTGTGGGGAACCACGCTGGAAGTTTGGAATTACTGCATTTAAGGAAAAGAAAACCTCTATCCATCCTGTTAACACAGAAGGACAGTAAAGATTTTGTGGAAGCTCATCTCCTGTTCCCCAAACCAGCCCCTTCTAACTCTCTCACCAGTTAGAGGACAGGCCAGTTCTTTCAGGTGGGAAGGCAAGCTCTCCAAGCCGATAGGTTGGTCTACTTAATACCTAATATCTCTTCAAACTTCTGTTACCAGCAATAAATAACATCAAAATATGTACAATGGAACATTTACAACAGTATTCCAAATGAATATTTATGGTGTTTAGGAGATATGAAAGAAAAGAAAGATACTTTTACCATTTATTCTTGCTAGAACAGCTCTGGCACATTTTCCCACTGATTTTGTTAATGCCAAACCCACAGCTAATGTATCTGTTCAGATGAAACCAAAATGATGGATTACAAAATTTACAGAAAAATACCAGCATATGTAAATTAAAATCAGACATTCAGTGACTGCTATCTTAATTAACAACTTAACTTAGTGGAAAAAAAATGTCCAGTTAACTTTAGAGGTCTGCTCCTGTCTCCCCAGAGGAGTGGGAATGTTGCTGTTCACTTCGGCAAGGGCAGGATCATTCCCTCGTTACGCCACAAGCGTGTGCCTCCTCCGAGTGAGGGGGATAAACCACACGCAGTATCTGAATGCAGCAGCACATTTTTTACTGCCATAGCAAACGGCAACTCGCAGGACCACGAGCAGGCAGTGATCATTGATCACTCTAAGGATGGTACTGCCTGTTCAACTTTGGCTTATCCCACCACTTTTTCTTTTTTTTTTTTTTTTAACATTAATTAAACTTTAAAAAGGCAGTTAGGATAAGAAATTGTAGAAAAATTATCATCATTTTATTGTTTATTCCCTAATTGCACATGTAGTGAGGCAAATTTCAAGTAGTGTACCTTAGAACTTACATTTTAATGATGCTTTTATTGTGGTCTGAGTGCTAATGCCCTCATTTTTATTATTGATTATGGCTTTTTAGTGACTGCTCAAAAAAAATGACTTGTTAAGAAATGCTTATAAGGCATTGTAATTATATATTGTACATATTCAGGTTACAGTTAAAGAAACCAAGAATTTAGTTTATGAAAATATATTTATTGTATATTACAATTTCCTTGTTATAGTTTCTTACTACTGTACAAGGCACAATATCTTGGCAAAAAAACCCCTTTTGAATACAAGCTAGTGTTTTCCGTTTAAATAAAAAGTGGTAATTCAACATAAAATGATGCTTTGCTGTTTTTACAATTTGATATGCATGTCTTATTTAATGTACAAAATTATCAACAGCACTTCTACCTTATTCTCCTAACAGTAAGTACACAGAGTTGAATTTAATATAATTTCAAAAACAGATTTTCAATGACATGTCTATCTGTATTTGTACCTTGGTTTCCAATAGCTGCCAACAGGAAATAGGTTCCCAAATTTAGTCTCATGTTCTTGTCACAGATCTATCCTCCTACTCACCTCTTTCCAGTCCCATCTAAGAAGGATATCCCCTTCCTTTGCATCAGGACAGACAGGGACTTCTGTGAAAGCAGTACAGGACTTGCACACTCCCCCTGAAGCCTCATGAGAACAAATGCAGAGGCTCTGGAGGACAGATAACAGAATTTTGAACTCTGCTATGACAGGAGTGAGGAACCCTTACTTAAAAATGGAACTATTAATGTAATGAGTGACAGTGGAACAATTCATTATTGCAAGCCTGACCTCGAAATAATCAGTGTATCAGAGACTGAATGTCTATGTCTTTCTTTTTTAAATTCTGAAAATTGTTTCAGTTATTCTTATGTTCTCTCTCGACCTTTACAGTGGCAAAACCCCGCACTACAGCGCAGGACGCTGTACCATGGAGGGCATACACTTACAGCCTTTTCCATCTTTCCATTTTTTTAAGATGGGCTATATCACTCTGTATCTTTTCCTGGGCCAGAGGTTAGCTCAGAAGTTAACAAAAAGGCTTCGCAGGACAGATGAAGCATACGAAACACTGCAGCCATTTGCCTGCTACTTCTCGCCAAGTGACATGACATGAGAGGTAGGCCCTCACCTATCTTATAGCCCTCCACAAGACAAGAGAAATACTGTGAAGTTTTCAAAACTGTCAAGATACAGGCTATTTAACATCAACAAGCTCCCCAGTTCCTATGAATAATAATCCTCCTTCTTAGGTGCAAACTTTTCGAGTCATGAGCACTTTTATAAAACATCCTTTTCAATATAACTACTACTGTTGTGCTGGACAAATAGACATTTAACCTAATAAAATCTGCAGAAACTATTCCCATGAAATATTCCCAAAAGCCCTGAAACATTTATAACTAGATAGGGCTTGCAAAAACAATAAAGAACCATTAATTGTAGTGGGATATCATCCTTGAAACTGAATACTGATCTATTTCCTCAGGTCCCATGGAACATCTCATTTGCTCAGGCAGTCACAGCATCCTTTCAGAGACCCTAAAATACTTAGCATTTCGTATTGCTCGGTCTAAAACTGCCCGCATGATATTTCTGCTAAGGATGCTCAGTTGCTGCACGGAAATAAAAAAAAAAAAAAAAAATTAAAAAAAACCTGAGAAACTTCCCAAGATAAAGCAGCAAAGCCAACGTTTTGCTTTTTACTCCTTCTACAAATACTGCAGCAGGCAGTGATAGCAAGACGATTCAATAGATGGGGGTGAACAGTTTTTCTATCAATCCATGCAACGAGAAACTAGTGTTTTGTTTAAGTGTTCTAACGAGTTTCTTCTTTCCGTTCAATTCCTTGCCCCATCCCCAACCACCGCAAAAAGGTCACTTAACATGCTCAACTAACAAGCCTGAGAGCTCCAAGCAGGAAACAGTAAAATAATAAACAATAATTTACCTCTTCTTTATGCTAAATTTCAGTGGCTTATAATCTAGCTTTCTCAATACAAGGTCTCAGCAGGAGGCAGCTAATGACTTTTTCCACCTTAGAATAAGCTGTTCCACACTGTGCTAGGTAAATCTCACTTAGCTTTGTGTGGGAAGTCTGAAGTTGGGTAAAATATAAGCCTCTTAAGGCAAAAAAAGACAGAAAAGAATATTCTAAAACTAAAATTAGTCATATGGTTTAATATCAAATTTTTAGCATGTACCATCAGCTTTTTTTTTTCCTGCTTAGACCGAATTGGAAGCATGTTACCATAAAGTAGCGATATTCAGATTTAGCCCTAAGCAAGCAAGAGTCAATTTTAATAAGGAACTAGAATACAAAATGTGACAGCTTATCCACAGTAACTGTATACAACATACGTCACTCAAGAGAACACCTCCTCTGTTTTTAAACTGTTTGTCTCCTTCACTTGACACCAAGTTTCCCCAATTCCAAATTTAGTTATATGTATGTCCACAGCTACACTGCTTCAGAGCAGGTGTCCATTAAATCAGAAAATATTATAGGATTAACTATCAACTTTTTTTTTTTTAATATTAAAAAAAATAAAGTGGGTCTAAACACTAAGAAAAATTTCCACAAGTGCATTATTATGAATCATTCTTCAAGGTCACCTATTTACTTGCAAGTTCAGACTATCAAAATCTGAAGGTAGTTTTATGTCAGTTATGTGCCAACACATCTTCAGGAAGGAAACCCTTTGTGTCTGGTTTACTTTCCCCCCCGTTAGCTTCTCCCTCGTGAAGAGAAGGACAGAGTGAAGCAGCCAGCTGATCAAAAGGAAAAGCAGCTGAGATGAGTTTGGCAAGCAAACAGGGAGTCACAGAGGGACTTCTTCCTCTCATGAGAAAGTCCTGCAGAATTTAACTGTCACTAAAACTCGACACATTCCCCAGTACAACGCAGTTACATTACACAGAATTCAACACAGCAGAATCTGGTTTTCCCAGGAATTTTTTCCTGGGAATCTACCAGGCTTGATAACTTTCAAAGACTGGACATGTGCCTTCATCTAAAAAATAAATCCTTTACATTTTCTAAAGTTTTTAAATGTGAGAAAGAGTGAAAAAGGAAAGAAATTGACCTAAGTTATAGCAATAAACTAGAGCTAGATTACAGGAATTCAGTAGCAGAAGTGGTCAAGAAAGAATGCTAACAGATTGGTTTTGATTTTTTTTTTTTAAATCCTAAACCAAAATATACTTTAGTAGTGAAAATTAGGGAGAGAGAACAATATAAAGAAGACATAATAAAAAGACCAATGGACATGACTGACAACCAAGACCTTCCACACTCCTATGCACCAGTATTAAAACCCCAGGACAAACACTGAAAGACAGAAAACATTTCCGCATGTATTAAAATGAAGCCTTCCTCTTGGAGGAGTTTTCAGCATTCAAGGATAAACCTTAGACAAATTTCACTCAAGAGTTACTTAAAGGAAACCATGGTGGGTTTTATGCCCCCCCATACACTTTGCCCTGTCAGCCCCACGGTGAAGCGGTAATTGCATCCTCCTCCGGTGCATGGTGCTTACACTGATGCTGCTTAATTGCACTGTGCAGAGCCTTGTCATGAGAACAAAGCCCAGTGACATCCCTGCCTGCTCAGCAGCACCCGCTCAGGACAAGAGCCCAGCACATCTGCCTCCCCCTCTGCCCGCCAGACCTGGGTTTCAGTGCTGCACGCTAACATAATCCAGCGCAAGTTAAAAGAAGCTCCGAGGTCGCTTCAGAGTTGTCAGATGAGGCATCCACTTCTTCAGCTCTTACAACTTTCAGGTGAAGGAAGGAGGTGGGCATGTGGCAGGAATCACTTTTTCCATACGACAGATGCATCTAGACATCAACATAACACAGTGCTACTTTTAGCGACCTGGAGCTAAGGACTAAATCCCTGCGAGCAGGCAGGTCGGTTTAGGAGAGCTATCACAAAGAGGTATTTCAACAACTCGGTTTTGTAGTATCAAAGGAAAAATTCTTTACTTTTTGTTAAAATATAGCAACTGTTATTTCACTATTTTGATTCCCTCACACAATTATCTGTCTCAATGGTTACAGTTTCTTTTCAACATCTAAACCAGCATGTATGACCATACGTGAGAATGGATGAGTTGCGTTTGTCGGCAATCTTCATTTCGCATGACTTGCATTAGCTACGTTATGAATTCTCACAGCTCAAAAGAAAGGTGGCTAAAATTTACTGAAACAGAGATACTTATCTATTAATAGCAATGCAATCCTTCTGTCAACAAGGCTGTTAATTGCTCTGTGAGAAAATATTTAACCCACTAGAGTCAAACTAGACTTTTGATTTCAAGTGGAAAGCTAAAAATAATTTTTCACACATCAAACACACAGTTTGTCACCAATATTCCCATTTCTAGTGCCAGGAGGTTACAGCAGACAGCAATACTGCTGACTTTGCAATGGTTACATGGTCCAGTCATTAGTGACAGTAAACCAGTCTAACAAGCTGTAACAAGGCCTTTGCTGCTGTTTTGCATTACTTTCCACATTTTACTGCCAAGCTCTGCTACTCTTACATCCCACCAGAACTGTATGTGCAGTAGATAAATAAAAATGTCTCATTCTGTGCAAAATTTTGGAGGGACTGGAAAACAAGTTCAGTGTTCAGATGTCAGCTGCAGCCAGCTTATATTTATTGCTGTCACCAAGCTGTCAAAAGGCACGCGCAGCCACCAGCTCCGAGACCCCCGGCACCCATCACCGGTCGGTGCCGCACTGTCACCTGTCCCTGTATACGGACTGAAAAGAGAAGTCACTCAGCACAGCCGGAATCATGAGATATTTACCTGATCGCATGAATTCTGGCACCAAGCTGGGGACTGAGCCCCTTGCACAACATCTAACATGTCACTTCATGGTGAAGGAGAAAGCTGTAAGGAACAAGAAGAAGCTGCGACATGCCTTGCGAATGCAAAGTGCACCATTTCTTTTAACAGAAACCTCTCATTCTGTGGTTCTTCCAGCACAGGTGAAAATACTTGGAGTGGTTTGGCTGCTTCAAATACTTTCTGCTCAAATAAGAAAACCTTTCTAGAGGTGTATCTGCAGGTCAATGACACGGCAGCAAGCCCTGACCATGTCTGTCTATCGCACAAATAAACACATTTGATGGGTGCAGGACAAGAGTACTCACACAAGAAATTCAGAGATGCTTGTTCCCCGAAAATGGTGGGAAGCAGTTTGTCCTCCCTCTGCCCACAAACACAAAACTAACTTAAAAATAGCTTTAAGTTGCCAACTCATTCTGACAGAAAACACGCTTCAAAATTAACATCATCTTGCCCAAAGACATTTTTCCAAGTATCATTACCAGGTCTTACAACAAACACCTAAGAACTGACACAGCAGGGAAGGGAAAAGGCTGATCAGAGCAGTCTGTCTGACAACAACCAACTGTACATTTTTATGACAAAGATGGCACCATCCCCAGGCTGGGGAGCTTCTGAGCCAGGGACCTGCACTGAGATGGTTTTGTTTCACATTCACTAGTGGACTCAGCCTCAAAAAAAAAAAAAAAATCTATTTAATCTCTTTTTGAATACAGTTGTAGTTCAAATCTCTGCAACATCCTGTGCTGATGAGCTCCACGATGTAATTACATGCTCTGGGGAGAAAGACTGCCTGCTTTTGGTTGTTTTAAATCTACTGTCTGATAATTTCACTAAGTAGTCTCTGTGTTTTGTATGAAATGCTGTACACTCATGCCTGAAGAGTCTTCTCTACACTTGCTGTTTATAGAGCAGTATGTATGATCACACATTAGCACTTCACTATTCATTTCTTCTCCTGACCAGCTACAAACACAATGACCAGCACAAATCCAGTAATTAATCCATTTGACTAACGGAAGTCTCCCTCAATTCAAATAAAAAAACCCCTTTATTCTTACCTTCTGTTTCCTATATGCTAGTAAGTTACTAATCCATTTCACATCATAAATAAAATGGCTTTTTTTTCTCTAAGGGACCTTGCTGAAAGCGCCTTGAAAAAATTAACGTACACGATATTGACTAGATCACCTTATCCAAACATCCATTAACTCCTTCAGACAAATCTGATTTGTTTGTCAGGCATGACTCCCTTGAAAAGTTATACTTTCCTATTATATCGTATTTATGCATGTGTCCAATAATCTTTGTTATCTGTTAGTGTGCTGGTACAGAAGCCACACTTGCTTACCTGTAGTTCCCCACATCACCTCTCCTACTTTTTCACATAAAGAAGTATGTCCTCTTCATCTCCGTAACACTGAGGCTGATTTAAATGACGGGTTACTCTACACTTAACAGTCCATATTTAAGTTCCTTTTTCACCAAAGACGCTGCCATCTGTTCCTGTCATTTTGTTACTTTACCGATTGTTTTGACCATCTTCTACTGACACAACAATTTGTGACAGTTCCTTAGACTATTCCCACAAGAAAAGGAGCTGATAGGGAGCCTCCCTAAGCTGTCCTATACTGCATGCCAAGGCAAATAATGTATTTAACTCTTCTGCTATCACATTACTGTCCTTGAATGTGACCTGTATTATTGTTTATTACTTTACTATTGATTACCTACTAACTGCAAAAGCAGGATGAGTGTCAGACTGTTACAGACTTGGTTTTAGTGTTAGGCAGTGGGGTTTTTTTTAATTATGACTGTCAATTCATCAGAATCTTTTTAGCTTTTCTCGTGGTTTTACATTTAAATTAACCAGAATGTATGTTCTTTAAATCTTACTTCTTTTGCTGTTACATCCACTTTTGTAGAGTCTTTTTCACTTCAATTTTTAATCATGCCAGCTTTTGGTGTCCTTTCCAAGTCATGCTGCCTGAAAGCATTACACTCTCAGCTGTTTCTTTAAAATTATTTTTAAAGAGCCTCTTAAACAGGTGTGTTTAATAAAGTTAAATGTTTTACTGTGCCAAATTTGCTGCCTCTGTCAGGAGATCAAATTTGAATAACATGATGACCAACTTCATTGTAGTATCTTGAATCGTGTCCTGTTCGCTACGCAGGATTAATCGAGATTTGCTCCGCCTTTTCAGATTAGATTATTTTGATCCAAAAAATCAGAGGTTTCTAAGATTTAAAGTCTTTAGCCTCTAACCTTCAGCCTCAAACCCAGCCAATATACCCATAATCACAGTCTAACTTCTGCTTTTGCAGCTTTTCTAACCTCACTTAGCCTTTCAAGGATATTATCAGTATATTGTGATGATAGTTGTCTCAAGATCTTTCCACAGATATGATTTTTTTTCTTCATAAAATTTCACAACTCCCTTTGACGCAATTTATTAACTTACCCTATTTGACTATAAGCTGTCTCGAACATATATATATATAGCACAATTCCTCCATAGCATGTCCTGCTCTATCAATCCTATATAATTTTTACCCTGGAACAAGACCATCTCTCTAAGTAACTTCCCGTTTTATTCAGAGAATAAATAAAAGTCTATGATGCTTGCCTAAACAGGCAATTGCATGATATGCGAGAATTTAATTCAGACTTACCGTGCACATAACATTTCAGACCTGAAAACCCATGGAGATCAGGGTAGGCAGATTTTGAAAAAAGGGTTTGGTCTCTCTGGTTCCTTTATTGTACTCATCAAAATAATACCTGTATACCTAAGGCTGGATTTCAGGAGAATCAATAAAACGATTTAGTGCACAGAGTGGAAAAACCATACCAAGCTTTTAAAGAAGCGAGAAATAGCACCTACGTGAGAAGGGGACCCAGAGGAAGCAGCTACCCAGAGCCGAGGAGCCCAGGGAGCAGAGCGGTGCAGCACACCCCTGTATGCCCCCGCCAGAGCCCCCTGCAGCCAGCACTGTTACCCCGTTACCCACCGCCAGTACGTACTATTAAGCCACATTAAATGCCATGTGGACCCAAGCGTAAAAGATTAACATCAAAATTCAGAGCTAGCCATCAGAAGGAGAAAATAAACAGAAAATTACTTCCTCTGAGTTTTACACTAAATGAGAATATTTTCCAAGACTCAGAAAACTGGCTCAGCCTGAGGTGCCAAAATCTACCACAGATGGAGAAAGTTAAATCCATGTAACACCAATTCCTGCAAACATTTCAGCTGTTTTCTCAAACAGGATTGATGAAGTACACCAAAACCTTCACCATTCTTGCTTAAGCTATGATCTTTTATTTTACTTCACTTACACATCCTCTGTGCACAGAGCTTCCAGCCCTGGGTGTCACAAGGGAATACCTGTCATCTCTCTGGTCCACAAGAGAAAGGAAGAAGAAAGGCCCTTTCCTGACAGATTTTTTTTAAGTTATCACAGCTTTCATCATCCCTTATCAGTAAGCAGTGCTGATGCCCCCGGACACCCAGCACAAGCCCAGCTGAAGTGACTTCCCTCAGTTCTTCCCGAGCTCGCCCCAAAGTCAAGGACACTCGCCCATACTCCCTCCGAGCATCCCGGCAGTGCCTGCCAGGTTTGTCAGGCAACAGCGTAAATGAACTTCAGTCAAACCAGACCACAGCATTAAGGAGCTTTTGTTGAGACGGTTCACAAGTGCTCACACCTTTACCCACACTTGAGACAAGGAGACATAATTGATTTTCACCTCACAAATCAAACCCATTATGCTGAATCCCCTCAGCTTCGGGTGTCGGGAGGAGAAGGAAAGATGATGGAATTCAGCCCTGCTGATGCAAAGCAAGATCCGGTTTTACAGTGACACATATGGACCAGAAAACCAGGCAAGGACCTTTTCCTCCCTTGCAGCTCTCAAGTATTCAGCTGTTAAATAAGAACAAGTTCCCTTCATTACATAAAGCAATACAAGGACTACAGGTATTTTGAAACTATTTCGTGTCTGTAGATGAGAAACACTACTTTCAAAACCAGCCTGCTGTTCTGGCATTCGGGCTGAAGCTTTGCATGGCCCATGAAGGTGCAGGACACCAAGCGCACCCTGGCCTAGCCCAGGGAAAGAGCCAAGCCAGTTCCAGACCTGAAGCGGCACCAGAGACCCAGCTCCAGTGGGGAAGTGTCAATCTGGATGTTTGCAGACAACTTTTAGCCAATTACAGACACAGAATTTAAAATGCACTCGAGCAACCTCATTAACTCTACAGCCAGAAATATGCTGCTGTAACTCTTCCCAGCATGAGGGTGCAAGTGTCTGCTTGGTGTAAAACTCCTCCAGACACTAAAATAAAATATTTCCTCAGCTGAAGTTTCTTTATATCCCCTGGGTCATTCTCTCAGAGTTAACGGTGTCCCGTAAATCTGAGTTAACTACATTGCATAAATCTAACTTTTCAGTGACAAAAGCTTACATAAACGGATGATAAAATTGTCTCGATTCCCCCCCTGGGGGCTGGAGCTAAATGAGAGACAGATTTAGGGTTTCAGATGAACTGAGAATACTTACAGGCTCGCCTAAATAGGGTTTGGGAGTAAAAAAAAAAATGTTGTTGTTTTACCTCAGGCTGCCAAATTTCTGTCTCAGCACAGAAATGCATACATATGCACTATGCTCATGCAACCACTCCCCACACCCCTGCGAGGCAGCAGATTTACGGCACGCACACGGCAGCACACAGGTACCGGCGGCTCTGCCCACTGGGCTTCCTGTAGACAAAGAGTTTTCCAACGGAACACAAGACATCAAGAGAAACACTCAGGTGCACCTTGTTCCTTTAAGAATGCAATCTCTGAGCAGAGGTCAGATGCAGAACAGGGTTGTTTTGTTTTGCCAAATGTTTTACAACTTAATACAAATGAGTAACTGAAGATAAAAAAAGCTGTTTGCATTCAACTGAAATTCTTGTTGCAACTGAACAAGAATTGTTATTGTGCCAAAAAAAGCATTTTGTCCAGGGAACCTTATAACCACATTCCTATGAAAGCTAGAAAACCGCAGATCTAGGTTCCTAAGAGCAACCCACAGCCTGATGGAAGATGCCGCCCTGGGGCAGTCCCCCATCCTTCACTCCTTCAGCATAGATATCGGAGGAGAACCCTGGCTGCTCTCTTCACCTGCGGGAGCTGGGACGCTGCCCCTCGGGAAACCACCACCACCAGTGCTACCAACTCCCTGTGCCCACCGCACTGGGGTCTGAGCACAGCAGTGCTCCCTTCCCTTCTCCTCGCCTCGCTCCCCGGGCCAGCCCCAGCAGCCGCTCAAAGCCTGGCAAGCTCAGCTCATGGTTTCATGCCATTCCTGCTGTTAGGCCTTCTGGCTCTGCCACCTTCCCATCATGGATGGGTCACACCCAGTGCAGTGTTTGTCCCCGCATTGGGCCAGGCCAGCCTGCTGGGCCAGAGGGCTGCAAGCCCTGCGCACCCGCCTGCAGCGTCCCAGCTCCGAGCCGTGCCCACATGCTCCAGTGCCACCCTTCACTGCCCACTCCCTCTGGTTCGCTGCTGTATTTTCACTTGCAATTTGTTCAGCTGCCGTTACTTCAAAGATGAACTCCAGAATACTTGAGAGGAAGACCTTGTTCTGTTTTTCCTACTGAATCTTCTTTTTTGCATAAATAAATATTCAGGTGAGACAAAATTAGAATCCAGACTCTCTTTGTATCACTTTGTCCATCCCAGGAGTCCTCTACCCCACCGGCTATAATCACTCTTTTCCATCACTTCACTCTCAAAGACTAAGTTTTTCCTAATAAGAACAACTTCACTAGAAAAGACTGAGAAATTTATACTGTAGAATACTCTTTAGCACAGCGCTTAGAATATTCATTGGATATTATAGGAAAATAAAGAATTGAGCATAAATCCCATACTATAATAAATTAATGATGTGGATACAGGACTCCTAGCACTGAGTAAACTATTTGTACAAAGCAATCCCAAAGATACATAGAAATGTGCCATGAAGAGTGGAGGAGAAGAGGGATTTGTACCCAGAATGGCTACAATGCAGGGACAAAGGGAAGAACAAAATTGTATCACTGCACGTCCTGTTCCCTAAAACAGATTTTCCAACAAACGTGATCATCCCCATGAGACAGATTTGCACAGGAGGCTATACCCCTCCCCAAATTACTAATCCAGGCAGGGAGGCACTGCTGACAGATGGGGCCCATTACAGCATCTCCCAAATCCGCAGCCCAAGTATCATAACTTACCCTGAGAAACACCAACAGAACGAGCAAAAGGCACCTCTGTTGTGGGGTATTGATTATGGGGCAGAAGCTCAGGGAGATTCAACCCCTACCCTCCCTTTCTTTTCTGGGAGCTCCTCGTGTTCATTGAAGGCAATTAAAGCTGCTGTCAACACCACCAGCTACCTCAATGTATTTTAATCATCTAAAAGTGAATTACTAAGAACTAATAATAATATCCAAAGGAGCTTTCAGGCAAACAGCACATTACTGAACAACCCATACCTCTAAAAACTTCCCAGAACAGTGCACCTATCACCACTGATGAAGTGCACTATCATCCACCAAACTATCTTGAAGATTTATGTATTCCCCCCCACTTCACTGTTTCAAAGGTCTTAGTAGATGGATAAATCGATTTTTTTTTCTCAGTTTCTCAGAAAAAATGGGTTCTATATACAGATCAACCTGCAATTCTCTTCTGCCATCTTTGGCCTTCTTTTTTGATCCATAGTTCCAGCTAAAAAGCTTCCAACTCCTCCTTGGGACATTGTGCTGCTAACCTGGCTGAGAGCACCGTGGCTGTGAATGCAGGCGTTGCTTTGTCTAATGGCAGTGGAGTGCTTTATGCTTTTGCAACAGCAAATATAACTTTTGCCATTTTCCTTCGGTTCTTGTTTAGTACGGTCTATCCTGACATGTAATGGTGCTGCCATTTAACTTTGGCATATGCAGTAGAGGCATTTTTAAAGGCCTTAGTTTTTCAACCATTCTCCCAACTAGACACGCTTATTAAATCTGTTATGAGCACAAAAGGCTCTTTGAATACCTCCACAATTTCAAGAAGTGAAATACGGTTCCTTATCAGTTTTTTAAATGAATTGAACTCAAGCATTAACATAAAAACAGTTAGACACTAATCATCTAGCTGAAGAAAATGACATTACAAACCTAATGAAAACAGCAGGGAAGCACAGGGGAAATAAGAGCAATTCTTCGCCAGCAGCAGCATGTCTGTGGGCACAGCAAAGTTACCAATGAGCTGACATTTACTAAACCAAGCACAGATGCAACCAAGTTTTATACGGGGTTTTAGACCTCCTGAGAATTTGCCATCAGAAGGCTCTCAGCTCTGAAAAGCTAATCACATCCAGCTCAGCGTAGCTGTTCTCTGCAGTGAAATAGTTGAGTTTCCATCCAGTTTGACTTTGGATAGGAGCATACAGCAGAACAGCCGACTGATCAGAAGGCGGTCAGCATACAGAATTACAATGCCAGAAGGCAAGCAAAATGTCTTCAATGTAAAAATGCATTAGTTTGCTTTTATTAACACATAACTGTACTAGCAATTCTTGGGCACAGATTGACCAGGACAGAGGCCAGAGACCTCTCCATTCCCCAAAAGCAATATACAATACAACTTTTCTACATTATGGCTCATGCTCTTTCACGGGCAAATTTCAACTCCATGTATGTAATAGGACTTAACCCCTGGGAGAGGCTACAGCAGCCTTTAAAAGTAAGTACCAAAACAAACCCACACCTCGATATTGCCTCTACTGGGATACTAAATTGCAACAATTGCTGCAATGGAAAGGGAAATCTTTTCTCAGGGAAGACAAAGAATTAAAGGCAGGTTTCCTGTAAAGACAGCAGCATCAAAATTATGTGTGAAATACCTTTTCCAGAACACATAAAAAAGAGGTCATCATGTTCTTCAGGCCATTTTGGCATTACAATTTCAGTAAGTAGTAAAAAGAGGAGAGGTTCCCAAAATACTACTCATTTTTTTCCAATAGTTTAGGTAGCCTCATGCTAAAAGAAGCATAAAGTCATTTACATGATTTCATTATTTAAAAGCAGAGAGAAAGGAAAAACACCAATTGTGCTCAGGTTTATAACTGCATTTCTTGGTATAGTCCTTAACTTTCCCTGCATCTAAGGGCAATAACCATTTCCAGAAGTCTGTATTAGATCTTCACTAAAGTGCCTCTTGAGGAGGTTGGATTTATTAGCGGAAACAGACTGAAACAATACTAAAAGAACACACGGATTGAGTTTGTCTGTATCAAAGAACAAGGCCAACACTCACTAGTGTTTATTCCATCTGTGTACTTATTTTCTAAAGTTAAATGAAAATAAGGTCATCGAAACAATTATCCTGTGCAAGTACTTTGTTTTCTCTAACTTTTCTAATTTCCAGCAGTCAGGTGGCACCTCAATGCACAGGCTGCCTGGTACACACAACATTAACGAACAAGGTAAGCAGCCAGCACAAATGCTGAAGTGTTGGGACAAACTCAGCAGCTTGGGAAGGGCTGGGCAGCGCCACAGGAGAGGGTCCTGGCTAGTGGCTGTAAATGGGCAATGGTCTCTCCTTCTAGCTGCATTTCTGCGAGGTCATGTCTGCTCTGACTTCCATCATGACCCACAGGCAAGATGGTTGGAAGAATCCAGGATCCTCAAGCCGCTGAGGCACTCAGCAGCTTCATACTGACAATGATGGGCAATTCTGCATTCATGGAAAAGGCTAGGCCACAACTCAGTAGAAGTGTCATAGTATCACTTACATATTCCCCCCATCATCACCACTAACTGCTAGCACAAGATGTCAAATATAGTTAGGTACCCATGTCTCATGACTTCACTGGGAGCTATTTTCTTGTATCTAGCAAGTGTATACTTTCCCATAGTAAACCTGGTTGGAATGCAATTAGTTGATTATGTGGAAGGCTTTAAAACTGAGGAAACAGTAATCCACAAAATGGAGCTGAGCCTAGAGCAGAAAACTCTGTATTAGACACAAATGCAATAGTAATAAATCACACTAGTTTCATCCTGAAGAATTATTGTTACGTGCCGTTACTTGCAAAAAGTACCCCTAACAACTACAGCTAGACAGTCTCTGCCTTTTATTGTTTCCTAAGTGTTCAGTGATAACAAGCCAGATCTGATTAATCCTGCTTCCTTTTGGGAGTTATGGGCACCAAGCACAAACTAGTCAAAGTTAGGGCTCTCTGGCCCATTTGACAAAAAACAGCTGCCAAATCACACTGAAAGAGATGGAAGCTGATAAATCTGTAACCAGTCTGGGTTTGCATTTTCTTTTTTTTCTTACCTAGTAGCAATTAGAACACCATATACCTTGAGAAAGTGAAATGCTACAAGGAGAGATTGCTATTAAGAATTAATGGTTCTATCTCTCCTAAATGATAAAATTCAGAAGCAAAGCTTCAACCCTAACAGCACAATAGTCAGAAGGCCAACAATGGGCTAACAGAAAGGACATACTTTTCATAAATATACCTCCCCCGGCTCTGCCTTTCTTCTTGTGTGCTCAGCTGTAGCAATTAGGAGAATAATCTATAGGAAGCCTACCCCCAAAAGCCCCTCTCAGCTTTCTCCAGCTGTTTCCTTCTTTTTGTTGCCAGCAAACTCAAGCTCTGAAGAGATGATTCACCTCAGCAGGACTCCAAACTCTACATCTGCTCTGGGGGCATAATCTTTGCTGGATACATGGAAATGGTCTTTAAACTAATGGAGTCACTAGACTAAGCAAAAATTCTCGTCTCAGAATCTACATACTAAGGTTTTATTTTCAATTATATTTCTAGCTGAGTATTTTCAAGATTATCATCTTTCTTCTTTAATCATCATAATGCTGCTTTTGCAACACGCATTGCTCTTCTAAAAGTACCTTACTTCACTCTATAAATGCAAATCTGCATCATCTTTTTATAGACAAAAAAACTATATCCAGTGACCCACCCAGCAATAGAGAAAACGCCTGGAAGAAGTGGAATCGGCAGTCAGTTACATAACTCCCAAACCACAACATAATGCTGCCCCATAAACAACACTGTATTATTGAGTATTACAAAAAATACGTTTTGAAAATGGATTTCAGCTTTCTATTCTTCAAGGAAAAGGAGTGTTCTCCCTTACTACAGCATGTGATTGGAAAAACATTGTATGCCTGTAATTCATGTGAAGTATGGCTGCAGCGCGCTCCTTAGCCCAGGGAGAAATCCACAACAAAACTGAGAGGGAGGAAGAGGGGAGGAGGACACAATGGTCTGAGGAGGAAAGCTCTGAAGCAGGGGAGCTAATGTGGACAAGCACACTGAAAATCACATATTTTTTTGTGGGTGGTAGATACAGGAAGAGATGGAAGGAAAGTGATATGGACAAGACCAAGCAATCACAGATTACGCAGCCCAACCCTCTTTATGCCTCCATGTAAGAAACACATTTATTATAGGTTGAGGAAGGAAATGGTAAATGATTTTTCCCTATTCATACGGAAGGAGTCCAGATATTTGACTCCCAGGACATGTGCAGAAGAGTTTCTGCAAATCAGTATTATACTGAGAAAAAACACACTATTGCTTATCACTCAAGACAATGTACAGGGCAGCTCCTCAGTTATAACTCTGAAGGAAGCTTACACTGATCTTTATATTTGATAAATAAAATTTTCCCTTCTCAAGAAAGAACACATCATTTTTGTGAAGCACAGAAAAGCTGGAAAAAGAAATGCTCACCTCCATCCTTATTTCTCTCCTCCAACTGAACTGAGAAAGATTGCACAGGAGGTCTAACACATGCCTTTCTTCATGTTATAGAAAAAAAAGT
Organism: Burhinus oedicnemus; assembly: GCA_008921705.1. Taxonomy (NCBI): domain Eukaryota; kingdom Metazoa; phylum Chordata; class Aves; order Charadriiformes; family Burhinidae; genus Burhinus; species Burhinus oedicnemus. The sequence goes on from VFFE01007917.1 coordinate 3,077,631, forward strand.
AGTAAACTAGAGTCTTCTACTAACAGAAAGAGAAGAGTTTTTGGAAAATAGCTAGTGAGCATCTACCTATGAGAAAAATACCATAAAATGTCATGGGTATCTAAAAACTGTTTAAAATGGAGCCTCAACAATTTCTTTGTTCATAAAGACAAGAATGTTCAAGAGTAACTCTGTTCTTGAGAGAGAGATTTCTTAGCCAGAAACTAGCCTGGGATCCATTTAGTCCAATTCTTTCATTACCACACAGAATTCAACAGGTACAATATCCTGGTCTGAAGAACAAGGCCACAAAAAGGTATTAACAATAATCCAAAGATCAAGAGAAAATGCCAAGTTAATGGCATATCCAAAGCAAGGAGAGGCTGTAGACAAGGCCACTTGTCCAAATGACAGTAGCTTCACCAATTATTAGGGCTATACATGCATGTGAGAACAGCTCGAACTTATGATGTCTGCTGGAAAAGCAAGACATTATCCACGAAAAGATTTTGACTCAGAAATCAAAGGAAAAACAGTCATACAGAAGCACAAATGCACATGAATCAACACTAATCTTCACAGAAAGGAAACACAGCCACAGATAAAACATTCAGATTTATGTGCTTTACTGCAAAGTTACACATTTCAGTAACGAAAAGAAGTATAATAGTTTTCTTCCCTTGCTGGTCTTTAGTGCATTCAACACCCCAGATCACAAGAACCACCCCATATTTACAATATCTAATACAGAAGAACAGTCATAATTTTCACCACCCAATGGCTTCCTGGCTAGAAGAACTTCCTATGGTTATCAGAAACTTCTCTCACAGATGCTGAGCAGGCCCCTTTCCGCTCTCCAGAGACCAAAAATTCTCTCTTGAACTACTGGGATTGTGAATTGTCACTACCTCCACACTCATTACACAGTCACCATCTGCCAGCAACTAATAAAAACAAGTTACCTCATGCTCCTAAGATAACTAATCTCATCACCTTTTTAGAATCATTAACAATGAAGAAAAGCAAGTTTAATAATCCCTCCCTTGGTATTTGGAGTGCTAGGAATGTATTATCACAAATAAAATTCATTTTTATTGTATATTTCACAACATTAGTTTCCATATAAGACGCAGAAAAACTGAGAACTGGGTAACAAAGACTGAAAAAGACCATTCAGTCTTTTATTATGTTTTGCCTCCCCAGGGAGGAGAGGATGAAACATGGTCCAAAGCTCAGACTGGAGCTTAGCTGTGGACTAGCTTCACAAAAATAATTTAACAAACATAGAACAGGACCCCATAACCCCAAAAAGAACATTACAAGGACTCCTGAGATTATGCATCTTAGCTTCTGAAACATAACAATAGGACCTACCCATCATCACAGCATAAAACATGATTCTCTCAATAATGAATTTCCTGACTCCCACTCAGGTAGCCACTGTTGCCCACAAAGAGCTCAACAATCTGTTGTTTGAAACACTTACATCATCTACTTTTGTGTTTGTCATAAAAACACTGAAGTAAACAGCCAGCTAAAATCAAATGCATCAAAATATCCTCCAGTGGATCTGCTGACAGGCCAGCTGGGCCCCAGCACGCAGGTTCACCCTCCACACCACTTCAACAGCTACTCAAGCTCTACTCAGGTTTTGAAGATTAAACTTGCTACAACCTTCAATTAAAAAGAAGAAAAACTTATTTTTCCTTAAAAGAAGAGACTTTTCAACTCAAACACTAACATAACAGCAATGGATCACAGTGAAAAACAGACTCTCAGTCCCAAAGGACCACCTTTACATGAATAGTCACACAAATTCTGCTGCAATTAAACCACCGCAGCTCCAGTCACATAGTGCAGCTTGTGGCATCAAAGGCAAGCAGAGGAAAAAAGTTTCAACAAATTCCACATTCTGTACTGATGATGATATAACCTTTTTCTACACCTCCGTTATGGTCTCTGAAGATCAAGGCTATCTTTTAATAAGATCAAATGATATAACTGGGGGGGGATCGTGTAAACTTTGAAGTCCCCAAACCCTGAAGAAACATCTAAAGCTGGACCTATACACCCAAAAGCTGCTTGGTTATTCTTAACCTCGCTGACAGAGTTACTTAAAAATAGCTTATATATAGTCTCCATCAAACTTTGGCTTTCACTTAGTTCATTATCAGGATTTGAGGCACTGCTTGCAACACAGAATAAAAGGCAGTCCAAGGAAGTGACATATTCAAGTTGACAGCACCCTATTACAGGACTCTGCATTAGCTATCAGTTATTCTTCTCTCGTTATAGTCAGTAAAATATGTGAAGCTCTCTGTGGCGATGTACTTCTCGGTACCATAAAGTCCTCATTTACTTGTCTGTGTTGTGTATTACTGTTCATATCAGAAAGTTTAATTAGTCTCTTGCAAACTAAAATGACTTCTTTTGACTAATTTGTATTAGACATGAGGGATGGATGACAATGCTTTATCGACAGCTTAAAAATGTTATGAGATATGTTTCCTAATGTTATGTCTCAGCTACATTTCTATCTTGCTTCATGTCAGCCATTTTAGGGAAGTATTCTTCACTGTAAAACTCCTGTTATCTTTCATACTCAATTTTTCTTTTTGTCACATCTAGAAAGCTGGGGTCCAAATTATAAACTGATAGAAATGTGATTCTTATAAAATATTTTAAATGAACCAAATATTAGTGAAAGTAAACAACCACAGCAGTTTCCACACGCACATTGAAATGAGTTCTCCCCTTCATTCCCCGAAGTACTGCGCTGGCCCGTTGCTGCTCTGCAGGCCAGGCATCTGCCCTTTCTCTGCAGTCTTCCCTAACATGAACTCGCTTTCCAGGTCTCCTGCAAATTCCTACCTGAGCAAACCCCGGCTCAGGTTTTCCCAAGGTCTCTGTCTCCTACTCATCCTTCAGGCCCTGACGGTGCTCAGCCTTTACGTGAGAGCTCAGGAAAAGCTGCCCACAGCGAGAGCCTGTTCCAACACCCGTCTCTGGTGCTTTGTGTTCCACCTGCTGCAACGACAGCAGCAGCACCATCCTGCAGTCAGAGCTTACAGACTTTTCACTGTGTCTTTGACGTCTCGGTGTGTCTCATCTAACTGGAGCTGCACAAATGAGACATCTACCTTTTCGGGAAGGCTGCCAATGTACACCAAGCTGAGACTGCAACGGGCTACCGAGCCCACGGACTGAATGAAGACCTATCTCCACATTTAAGATTAAAATCAGTACTCTTGCTCACGTTCAGCAGGGCCTTAGTTCCCTCGCACTCTCTGTGAAGGTCAACAGCAGCATGCACACCTCCACCCCCACGGCAAGTCTTGTGTCTCGTCACACAGCAAACGTTTGTCCTTTATGACAACAAGCAGAATTTGAATTCTGATCTATAAACCCCTCAGTTTTTACTTAGTGAAAAACCTAAGGCAGATGGAAAGCAGCAAGGAGGGTTAGAGAAAACTCATTATTACAGAACATGAATTATTACCCACAAGTCTCTCAGGTCACCTCTGCTATGCTGTGAAACACACATACTCTTAGCACAAGGCTTATTAAAACACAGACTACCTGACAGAATGGGGCTATTTTTACCTAGGCTGAACAATATCCAGGCATCTTTCTCAAGCAGTTAAATCACACTCATAATAAAAAGCACATTAGGAAGGAACTTAAACCAAGCAAAGTATCTCAGAGACCAGTTTTTGCACATATCCCCATCTTTCTGTTGTTTCTGCTGCTAAACATGGTAAAAATGAAAATGCTGAGAGCCACCAAGAAGCGACCAAAATGCCATACAAAGGAAGTGAAATTACCTGAACTTCATAAAACACACAAATCTTTCCACGAGATCGCAGCTGGCATCTCAGTGTGCAATCTTCCATCACAGTTATTTAGACCATGTCTATACTGTGCCGATTTTAAACCAGCTGGCTTGGCTACTCCTGGCTTGAGAGCTGATGCTGGCTGCGATGTCGGCAGCCAGCCTGCCCTGAGCTCACTGTTACCATGGCCGCGCTGCAGCAGGACCTGCGCTGGCTGGCCTAAAGCCGGCTCATGTATGTCCCCATAGGTGGCAAATCAACGTAACACAGGCATCCCCTTAAAGAAAAGGTGGTGCTTGCTGCCTTTGTGTGCTACAGCAATTCCTGGCAAAGGAAACCAGGATAAATAACTTCAGTAGGAATTAGGATTTTCTCAAGACACTCCCTGCAGTCGTTCAAGAAAAATATCAACTGTGCTGCATGCTGTATGGCGTCTTTGTGTGGACAACCACCAATGCTTGAAAAAGTTAACAACTCATCACATACTAGACAACTAATAAATCAATTCTGGTTCAACAGTGTAAATGGCGAAAGACAGAATGGTCACAGATATCCCGAACTCCCTCCTTCAGCAAGATGAAGAACTGTTCTTAAAAAAGACATTGCCTGGAATATGTTGAAACCAATATTACATGATCTTTGCCTTCTGCAATAAATCAGATATGAATATAAAAAGCAAGAGCAAATATCTGTTTTCAGCCTGCCCATTATCAGGTATCAGCAGACCGATAAGAACTGCACATACAAGAACTGCAGTGATAAAACTGTGCAGACAAGTTGTCTGGTTACGACAGTATTCCTTGAAATAGCAATATATTCACAGCCTGTGTTGATAGCATTTTAGTCAAGATTCCTTCTGTGAATCTCTACTGGCCTTGTAAAACATGAATGCCACTGATTTTTGATGGCACAGTGTTTAGCTTTTCGCTTGCATTATCAATTCCCCACCTGCTGCACCGGATTTCCCCTGAACGCACACCCAGCCCAGCTTTCTGAAGCAGCCCCTTCCAATGGATGCTCCAGGAGCCCTCCTCACGTTGCACGTACCCAGGCACCTGAGCACGACTGCTGCCATAACAACAGCACACACGGCACACGGGGACTGCAGTGATCAGATAAAGCAGGGTAAGGCAGCAGCAGGCTGCTGCCGGCTGGCCAGAGCTGAAGTCACTGGCGTTGCACGTATGCTCATCACACCAGGACCTCAGTGCTCACCTTGATTTCACTGCAGCTCTGATCATAAAGCACATACCCAATCCAACTCCAGAGAAATCTGACTGGAGAGCATCTAATCAGGAAAAGACTGTCTGTTGTCATACCCAGGTGATACTACTTTCTGCGAGTCAAACTGTACACAAGAGGAGGTTTGGGGGGCTTTGCTTTTATCCCTCAGACTATGCAGTCTCAAGTGGCCACAGACTGTGATGTGGGACACAAACATCTGTTACAGCACAAATCAATCTACTTTTAAAAATTTTAGCTGGCCATAAGGGAGGTCAAAAAGGCTGTCAGAGCCCTCGACACCTTATTTCATGCGCTTCTCTTTGATGAGGTGTGTATGCAAAGAAATTGTAGAAGAAAGCACCCAGAGCACCACCATGCAGGACATTGTTGCCTCTCAATTTCTGTAAACGGCAGCTTATCTGAAATAAATTCACTAGGGTTTTTTTTTTTTTTTACTAAATAAGGCTTCAAGCATGTCAGATTTAATCACCAAGTTACAATCTTTTGCCTTCTCTTATTTTACGTCAACTACTGTCTCCCCTTTCACGCACACAATCCTACTAAAAAATGTTCTCTTCTTACCTCTTTCATCTCTCCTGTCCCTCTTCCTACTCCAGGCATGCTTTTAATGGCATTACCAACTGGTTGGTAATTAACTTTTACTCTGGTTTAGTTATTGACCATTTCCCAGGATAGATTATGCAGAAACAACTATTTCACCCATAGCAAGGCTTTAGCCACAGGTAAAACACGATACGTAGTAATAGTATTTTTTTTACCTTTCTGGGAGAGTAAGTAACCATGGATGCACGAGAAACAATGCCTGCAGATAAAAAGAATGCCTCCAGATAACACTGTTTGTCAGAAGAGATTTGCACATTTCTTTGAACTGATGTATTTATATCCTACTAATTATTTGAGAAAAATCTCAGAGACCTTATCACAAAGAAAGTCAATGTTACGGTTATAGTCTTCCCCTCAAGTCTAGGTTTCTTTTTAAGTAACCCTCAAATTTTAAAGTTTCCTTTGAAATGTTTTCTTTTCAGCCGTTTTAGTAACATACACCTATGCAAACACCTCTACCCTAGAATATACCGGTACAACTTGTCAGGAAACATCTTCCAAATTTGAGTCCATTAAAATTTTTTACAAACAGCCTAGGTCACATTTTGAAAGACCTGACTTTACTGTTAAATACTCACTCTCTTGTTCTTACCGTACTTTTCCATGAAAAGCATGGGACGTTGCTGTTACTGCTACATAAACACCACACAATACAACTGACAGGTTCAATAAGTTGTACAAGTAGGAAGCAAACAACACTAGGTCACCTTAGGGTCTTTTTTTTCCTTTATAGTCACTGGAATGGCAATTTAGAGAATGTTCTGCTCAGCAGGTTTTCAGCTTCTGATTTTCCCTCTACCTTAAAGGCGTAAGGGAGGAAAAATATCAGAGGAAGGACTGTGTCACAGGCTTCAAAGCAACACTACACATGGACTGGAGGAACAGCAAAGACAGAGGTCATCTGCCCTCCCAATGTAAAAGAGTAAAGTATTCTAGCACTCACCTATAGACCCCACCATTTTGCTCCATTTAAGTCACCTTCACCAGTCCCAGCTTAACAGAGGCAGGGTTTGCTTCAGGACACTGCAGCTTACGGCACACCCCATGCAGAACCCCCGAACAAGGAGGGCATGTTAGATGGGAGCTTTTGCTGGACGAAGAACTAAACGCTGGTACTGCTTCCCAGCGTTTCCCTTGGTTGCACGGCCTCCTGTAGTTTGGAATTACAACAGCACTGCACCAAAACTAACTTCACTTCAGAGATGTAACAGACTATCAGAGATTACAGGCACCATACCATTTAAAGCAGCTTGTAAACTTCTTAGTGAGATGTATCTCATTCGCTTTCAGAAGATGAACTGATGGAAGCTGACTGGTTACATGAAACATCCCAAGCAGCCTGAGCAAGCTGAACTTAGACACAACTGCAGGAAAATAAGCTTTCTTAGAAAGTACAGGAAGTCTACAGTATTCAGTACTGATGCAGACACATCTCACCCAATAGTCACTGACACCACAGAAAAATGATTCCACATACAAAGCATCCCTTATTATAGGGATTTAAAAAAATGCTGAACTACAACTGCTTCTTCACCATTAGGGCGATGTTTACTAAAAGAATTTCAGTCTGCATATTGTGTCATGGGAAATGTCATTATGTTCTACTATACCAATGGGAGCTGACATATTTTGAAAATAATATGCTTTAAATCATTTTACTCTGCCAAACATGCAGAGTAAGCACAAATTCAGGACATCTTCATGGAGGAGTAGATGCCTCACACACAGAGCAATTCTTTTTTTAAAGTGCAGCATCTCAGTAATTCAATTCCTATTTTGTTTAAATGCTTAAAAGTACTCATTGTACTACTGAGCACTAGCCTACAAAATCTCAAATGAGTAACTAAGACTTACACAGTACGCAGAGGTGGGGAAAAAGGATGCCCCAGCTTATCAAATTTCCACAAGCTGACAAAATCAAATCAATGTGTACCAGAAGTGTATATTGAAACACTAATTTGTGAACTGCAGACACTGTGTCAGATTCCTGAATTCGGTTATGTTTCAGAAAAGAAATTTGGAAATGGCAGTGGCAAAGTGCAGAATGGCAAAGATCACATTAGAAAAAAACAAAACACCAAACAAACAAAAAAAAGAGATTCTAAAACAATCCCAACATTTCAAATCATTCCTTCAGTCCACTAAGTATCATAATACTTCCTATGTTCCATAATATGTTCTACACTACTTTATTATATCACTCCAAAGGAAGTGAAACAAAACCAGTAAGTCATGGTAAGTCAATCATATAGAAGCTTATCTTAAGTTTGTATGAAAATATTTTCATTTCTGTAATCAAACAGCCACCGACCTGATGTCCCTTAGTGGTAGATCCTCAGCTGGTGTCAACTGTCACAATTCTCTTGACCTCAACAAAGGTTCCTACCTTATTTGTATCACCTAAGATGCATTTCTGACTGTTTTTATAGAGGCAAATCACAATCATTTGAACTGGTCCAATAACTATTTTGTCATTTCTAAAGTGTCTGACTGCTTGGTACAAAAATAGGAAGCATATATATTTTAGGAAATACAGCTTTTTTCACCCTTGTATACAAAATGTTTGCAGACACTGTTAACACAGCAAAAGCGGTCACAGAAGCTTGAATGGAAAGGGACAGGTTCTACCATTTCCCCTGAGGAGTCCCAAACTGTGACCCCAGGATTAAAGGCTAACACCATCACTTGTCTGTTCCAAAAATTTAGCAACAATATGTTAGGTATCCAGATTCAATTTACAGCTTTTAAGGCCAAAAAGTGCCATTGCTGATATATTCTGGACTCCCAAAAAACCAGAGTCCACTAAATTTTACCAGCTACTCCCTTAGGAAGAGCTGCATTTTACTGTATTATATTTCCCAGAAAACAGACTTCCTTCAAAAATAAATACCAAGCGTACAATCTCCTTTGGCAGCAAGTACCCCCAGAAGTGGCTCTGCAAGGCCAAGAACGTTTACGTGCAGGAAACGTGAAGCAATGTGCAAATGGGCAAAGACCCGTAAGATCTGGCCCCGCTCCCCTCCTCGCCTGTTTCCCACTACAGGAGATCTCTGCAGACCGTGCGTCCTGCAGTCCAGCAAGCAGCAACGGAGCCAAGCACAGGAGCCAGGAACTGCAAGTCAGCCTGACCTCCCAGCACATCAGGGACGCGGGGACTGGCAACATTAGGAAATGCAGGGTAGTTCAGTTTAATTTGTGACTAATGGCTAAGGATATTAGAACTGAAATGATCTGAAACTGCTGGATTTTGCTATATATGATGTTAGAAATGCAAAAAGTAAGTCCTCACTGCAGCCACTGTAAGCAAGCTAGTGTTTCTTTCCCCTTTTTGTTATCTCTTTCTCATACATTAAACAATTTGTCTGCTTTGTTTATATTGTCAATAGTACTGTGTGCCAAGTGTGATATAAAAATTTATTTAGAATTTAATTAAGTTTCCAAAGCCACTGGGAAAACAATGGAAAGTGGGCATGTGAGAAGAGGGAGGGAAACGTCCTCATAGTATGAGGTTTGAAGCTCTTTTCCAGTTCTTCTTTAAAAAAACAAAACGAAACAAAACTCAATCTTGGACATGAACTACTTAGCTGAATTCCTTTAACACAGTGTACATCCTTCTCAGGTGACTGGAATTAAAATTCAAGCCACCAGAAACAAGCTCAAGTGCATTTCATGATCACAGGCTTGTTTATTTGTTTATATCCTGGAGTCACTTTGAAAATATCTGCTCAAAACAGGCCAAGCCTGGAACACCAGCATCCTCATTCAAAAACCCAAATTACAAAGCACTGTGAGAAGAAAACTGAAGGGCAGCTGCCTCTAATCAATACTACCAGTTTTCTGTTTTTAAGGCTTGTGACGCATTTAGCAAAAGAAAGCCAGCAATCAGATTCCGATCTCCATTATAGCAGGTAATCCAGCGTAACTCAACAGAAAGTATAGCTGCTCTGCATTTATACCAGCATGAAATTCAACCATGTTGACTCCCACAATAAAGGAGGAAGAAACCTGGTGGAGGAAGGGGGGGGGGGGGAGTATTTTAAATACACAGCTCAAAGCACTGCTCAACTAATTACTCACAGTGATGAAAGAAAAGGTATTTCAACCATAACAGAAAACAACCTAAATCACACTAAGATTATATAACAGAACTACAGGAAACGCTAAGTTTTGAAATGACATAGTGAAGGTAGAATGCAAGAGCAAACTCAGAACTCAGATAAAAGGCCGTATGAAGAAGCAGATCCTATGCAAAAAAAAAAAACCAAACAAAAAAACCAACAACAACAAAAAAAGATTTTGGTTTTGTTACTTTCTATAAAAATCTTAGAGTCTTTTCACTGGAAGGAAAGTGTCTATGTCAGAGAAAGAGAGAGGAACAGAGAAGCAGATCTGAGTCAGGGGAACAAAAGCAGATCAGTACGGTAGAAACAAGTCAGCAGTCAGTCCCAAAACAATCTGGCACACAATAAAACATACCAGTAATTACCAGCTTCTGAGCAGACTTTGGTGAGAGACCGTGGAAGAGCTGCAGATGAGACGAACAGATGGAAGGACAAAGCCAATGAGGAATCAAAATACATAGTTCCAGCAAGGAGAATCTCTGTCAGTGTACATTTTGCAGTCTTTATTTCTGTAACTAGGTCAAGTGATTTTTCCACCCCCTAACTGCTGTCTGCAGTAAAAAGTTCTGAAGCGAGAAGGATGGGTCCCCAAGAACCCCAAAAAATATTCTAAGCGTGTATGGAAAATGAAGACACAGATGAATATATGCATGTTGGAAGCTCTTTAAACAAGGAAGTGCAGCAAAGACACAAAGTTAATTCCAGGAATGCAAACAAATCAGTTTGCAGCGTTAAGACTGAACCAAGGTACAGAACAGTGACCTCCATCAGAATATATGGAAAGGGATAAAATACAAAGTGATTTTCTTAATGACTGGAGAGGTTGGGAGGGGAAAAAAAATTATATACAATACTGACAAACAGCAAAAGCCCTTGGTAATTGCATTCAGTTTTCTTATCAATAGGAATTACTTTCCCCCCCTTAATCTTAAAAGTTTCTTAATACTCTGCTATCAAAACAAATCTGTGATGTTAATAATAACACACTTTATGCATTAGCATTCCATGACCACAGGTTTGTGAACATATCAACTTAAAACTCAGTAGCAGACTAATGGGTTGTTCAGGTAAGTACACAAAATCCAGTCAACTACTAAATGGTCCAAAACATTTCAGTTAATACTGTACAGACACTATCAACAAAAGGCTTTCTCTCTCTATTCTACCCTGCACTCTCAAATCATTCAAATGCTGCAATACTGGCATATGTGTAGATAATCCTGAGCAGGGATGATTCTGAATGCTAAGCAACAGTTTATTTTGTCTGAGCAGGAACACAGATTGGCCATTGTACGCAAGTTTCCAAGTGATAACACACAACAGCCTCAGCATGCTTTTTGGCACAGGACACAGTCCATCCAAGAAGCAAGAATTTAGTCAATATTTGATCTAAAACCCCTGAACACCACAAGAATTAAAAAGATGCTTCATGCTGAAATTATGTTCCCTCCTCTGCAAAACCAGGCCTAACCAAAAGCCTGCTGATGTCAATGGAAGGACTCCCACTGCCTTCACTGGCGTTTGGCAAGAACACAGAGGGGAAAAAATAGGATTGCTGGAGCCCAGGGGTAAGGAGAACCATGGCAGCAGCTGTGGTTTGGCGAGAAGACAGGGATGGACTCAGAAGACCCGAGTCCCATGCCACATCCTGCTAGGCAACCTTTGATGAGTCATTTGTCCTCTGGACCTCATTTCTCCAGTTCTTCACTCACCTCTTTGGTAATGTTCTCCAAGATCTGACGTGGTTAAAAAAGAAAAAAAAAAAAGCACAGCAGATTTAAGTTCCACTGGCCTCTGCTGACACAGATCAAAGTCCAGTCCTCTCTAGACTTTTATTTGGAATATAGCTTCCCACTTCTATATCTTGTTGGCCAAAAACCAACTTTTGGTCTCCCTGACAGCCATCTCCAATATAGCCGAACTGAGTGTTATGGTTTGAGAAACCCACAACAATTTATTTTCATTTAGACAATTACTCTGTCATCTGATGACCCCTCCGCACCCAGGAAGGGGAATCGGGAACAAAAACAAGGAAACCCAGGGGCTGAAATATAAACAGATTTAATGGAATAAGCCTAGATCATCAGCAGTAATAACACTGAAGAACCAATATTGATCCCCATACCAATATAAAATACACAAGAATTATACTCAGCCAATTCTGTCAGTAGGAAGTTGTGCACTCCCAGCAGGGGACAGCCAATGTCGGACACTGTGAGCACTATGGCTTTGGGAGGAAGGGAAGGGCTCAGGGGTCTGGCACCAGGACAAGAAGTTCTCTGGATTGCCACCATCAAGGGAGAGCTTCACAGCAAACTTTCTAATTTCTATTGAATGTGCTGTTCATGGTATGAAATAATCCTGGTGACCACCTTCGGGCAAGTGCCTGGGTCTCGCTCCTCCTCATCCCCACACCTGGAGAGCTCGAAAACACTGAGACCTTGAAACCCACACACCATAGCTGGCTGCAAAGTAAATATTTTCACAAATTCAGACACTAGAGTCTTCTAAAAGTGCAGTTTTCCCAAGCATTAGAAGAGAAACTAGTCCTGTGTCGCTCCACCCAGGACACTGAGACACATAACCGCCAAGATCACGACTGCAATCATGACTTTGTAATAGTAACACCAATGCCAGCACCATGAAAGAAGCTGAGTTTAGGTTTATTCTTCAAATGGTCATAAGCTTTGTTCACTCATTACAAAGGTTAGTCCTTCATTCTGAAGAATGTGTTTAGAATGACTACAGAATATTTTTTGAAGCTTTTAGACCAATGAATTCAAAACTAAATAAGAAATAGACAAGATGCACATCAGGTAAGAAACCACATCCACTCAGAAACACAAATTATAAAAACCTATGAAATTGGAATAAGCATATATAATATTTACTATAGTAAGGGAGACATTAACTAGCAGTATCGGATTGTATCAAGAAAACAGAAAATTTAGAGTATTAGGAAACTGTCCTGATAAAGTGCTATTGATTAGAGAAGTAACAGTCTATGTGAGGGAGCCTCTTCAACTGACAATTAAAACAATTTTGGACTGGAAAAAAGCTGGTTGTTTCTGCCCACAGAAAGCAGTGGTGTTCAGCAGTGCCTACACCTCAAATGGTACTTGGGTCTCTTCCACTCCCACCATCCAAAATATAATCTTAACAGATCCTTAAAAATGCTTTAGTTAAAAAGAAACTCACCACACAGAGTACTTTTTATTTACCTTCCATATTCGAGACAGCTGGCATGGCTTCACCAAGTGCAAGTGGCCTTCTATAATGGAGTGATTACATCAGTGGACAAGGGAAGAGCTACAGATGTCATCTACCTGGACTTCTGTAAGGCCTTTGACACGGTCCCCCACTACATCCTTCTCTCTAAATTGGAGAAGTATGGTTTTGATGGATGGACTGTTCAGTGGATGAGGAATCAGTTGGCTGGTCACATCCAGAGGATAGTGATCAATGGCTCAACATCCAGATGGAGATTGGTGACGAGTGGTGTCCCTCAGGGGTCCGTATTGGGAGCAGTACTGTTCAGTACCTTCACCAATGACACAGACAGTGGGATCGAGTGCACCTTCACTAAGTTTGCCGATGACACCAAGCTGAGTGGTGCGGTTCACACACCTGGACAATCTTGAGAAGTGGGCCCCTGTGAACCTCACAGGTTCAACAAGACTAAGTGCAGGGTCCGACACATGGGTCAGGGCAACCCCCAGTACCCATACGGGCTGGGGGATGAAGAGATTGAGAGCAGCCCTGCTGAGGAGGACTTGGAGTACTGGTGGAAGAGAAGCTGGACATGAGCTGGCAATGTGCGCTGGCAGCCCAGAAAGCCCCCCGCATCCTGGACTGCATCCCCAGCAGCGTGGCCAGCAGGGTGAGGGGAGGGGATTCTGCTCCTCTGCTCTGCTCTGGGGAGACCCCCCTGCAGTGGGTTGGTTTGTTGTTTGTTTTTTTAATAGTTTTTGTATCTCTTGCCAGTCACTACACATCCCTTGGTACTCAAAAGCAGCTAGCCAGACACAAGCTACATCCAACGTAGTTGTTACTGAGAGCAGCTGGGGAGAAATGAGCGGAATTCAAGGAGAGGCACTTTGCAGAGACACACACAGGTGCCTGGCTGTATCCTAGTGGATGAGAGCTGCTGGTGTCCCCCAACACAAGAAGCAGGATTACTTATGCTTAAACTGTCACAGATGCATCGGCAAGGGAGCAAAATGCATGGGTATGTTTGGGGTTAGAATGGTATCCTTAAGCAGAAAAGCTAAGGAATGCTGCGGCCAACTAGAGTGTTAATAAAGTAAGGCGGGGTTTTTTTTAAAGGAAAAAAAAAAAAAGGCTATCATTGTATCTTTCTTCAGAAGTACCCAAATATATTTTTACAGGGACAAAAAGAAACGTAGTGCTTAGTTATGGCCACTTCACAATCTAGCGTTCGTGTCATGGAGGTAGTCTCAGATTTTAGCAATGAACAGTACCAACTGAAGAGTTTTCTCTACAAATATTTCTTTTAACAGGGACATTCTCAAAGAACAGACTTCCAGCTTGAATTTAAGCCTTTCACATGCAGTGGCAAGGGAGCAAATGCAACAGGATTGCAGTCCAGCACAAACACCAGTCTCCGGGTTCATTGGTACAGAATGCAATGCACAACTAGACAATTTGAAATCTGCAGTACAATGTTTGATGGCAGGTTAGCTCAGATCAGATGATGGTGTTTATTCTGAAGATGAACACCAAGGCTTCACTTGCTCCTCATGGGCTTCTCTTCTAAATCAGAACCCTATCAACACCAGCATCTACAGACTGCCTCTGACTGACATCAGGAACTAAATTACACTCAGAAGTACAGGAAGGTACAAGCACTTACAAACTATTACAGCCTTCACATGTATCTGTCAAATGCTGGCACAACCCACCAGAACAGAACAGAGAAGCCTCTTTCAGACATCATGTCAAGTCCATTTGATATTAATGGTGAAATGGAGCGCTCTACAGATACCCCTCTGATCTCCTACCCACCTTTTCCAAGAAACACTTTGGTATCTGGAGACAAAACACTCTGTGTTCTGTTACGCCTAGAATGTCTGAATGTGCAATGGAGATTTGAAGAAGAGCTTTCATACCAGAATGCTTGTCTGTTCTTTTAACTCTGACAAATAAGAGAGATCACCTCTTTTTAAAGCCTTGCTGCACTTGAATATATACAGCACCTAGTGGAAATACAAGGCAATTCATATATGGAGGTTTAGGATTATTTTTATTTTTTTTTTAACACTCCATAGCTAACAGAAATCAGTATTCCACCACAACTGTCAGTGGATCTACATCACCTGTACACAATCTGGAAAGGATGTTGGCCTTAGAGCTGCCTTTGGATTTCTCTTGGAGGGAGACTGAGAAGCCTAGGCGCAGTTTAGAAATCCACTCTGCATATAGGATGGAAGTGTAACACCTTCCAGGGATGAACATCGTACTGCAAAGCAGGCAATTATTTTAAAATTATAACATAGCATAGAGGAAGTAAGCTGATAAATATATTGGTCTGTTCTAGGAGACGACACCAAAAGCCTCTGGCAAGAAGGCTCTGTATTATCATAGCTACTAGATTTTCTTATAATCTCATCCAGCATATTGAACAGCATTGCACTGCCATCTCTTGGCAGATATTTAGGTAACAATTTAAGTTCTATACAAGTACAGGAATAAATTGGCATTAAAAAGACACTAGAAGATAAATATATAGCGAGAGACATGGTTCTCTTACTAGCCAGATTAAAACAAAATGAAGCTCCAGGTGAAGAGTCTAGTCTATATCCAGTCTATTTCGCTGACTCACAAGATCTGTATTTTATGTCAGACACACACCTAAAAAAAAACCTGGCGAGAGTTTAAATATGGTCTAAAATCCTTTTTGAATTTTTTCCACAAAAGAGATCAATTAATTTTTATAGTCATGTAATATGAGTAGCACATAACCACTGTCCCGAACTCAAGATTTTATCCACTTGACAAAAAGAGTATCAAAACGCTAGCAGAATTGTGGGCAAAAACATGGCTTAAAGTTCTTGATCCTTTTAAGTATTTAAAATCATAAATAACAATTTAAAACACACAGCAAAGACAAAGACAGAAGTACAGCCTAATGCCACCTGTATACACTGGAAATGCAGAGGCAGGAGAAAGTAGTTACTAACAGTTCCTGATGTACAATGTTTACACTCCCTGTAATAGGAGATCTTAGAAATCTAAGAGGTCACCAAAATATGGCAAATAACAGCTCCAGAAAACATCATCAGGATTTAAATTTTGACAGCTACCAGTTAAAGAAACAATTCAGCATGAAGACACATCATGACCCACTGGCAGAAACACTGCCCATACTAATATCCACATGTTCCTAACTCTAGTTCCCACACCTGTGGTAGGCTAGCCTGGTACCCAAGGTGTCACCCTCTGCTGCAGACCCCTTCCTCCTCTACACGTGCATGGTTCATAACATTCTACTGGCTGAAATTTTTTGGTATACACAAAACATGTATTGAAATGCAAGCCTCCCTCAACATCAATAAGTGTTTTCACAGAGATATTATAGAAGGAGAATGTGCACACGCAGCCACCCACTGAAGTTGGGAAGAGTGACTTCTGCTCCGGTTTTGCAAGAAAGAGCTCCTTCCCTAAGACAGTGACGCCCCTGTAGAAGGGGAACCTTCTGTGTAGCACTGAGCTGGGTTTCTAAATACCTTTATCAAGACTTGGGAAAAGAGGTTCTTTATGTATCTAACTCAGAGCTGTAAAATCTAGTCTAAGAGAAGCCCCTAAACAATCTGGGAATTTAGTCATACTGAAATCCAGTGGCATTTAGGCGGCTCTTATCAACATTACCCATAATTTCTATAACTATGTGTAAGTCATCAACTAAAAAGTACAATGTAGACTTAAGTTACTCTGCAGTACATGACAAAGAAAGTCTTTGTAGGCCCAATAGCAAGCGCAGAGTAATACCTGTAAAACAGAGCCTTCAAGCATTGTTTTCTAGGGAAACAGTGGACAAAGACGAGTTGAATAACAACTCTTACAAAGCATCAGACTTTGCACCAGTGTAATTTGCCATTATTCCATTGGAGCGAACAGAAACAATTTGCAGCAGGACGAAAGTCTAGCCCATCAAATGTGTCTATTTGCAACATGTTATAAAAGAATGACAACAGCATGATCTTTTAAAAAAAAAAAAAGACCAACAAAAGGCAAAAAAACAAACAACAACAACAACAACAAAAAAGGCAAAACAGAATTATGTCTCGGCACAAACACTGTGCCAAGATGAACAAGGTCACTGTCTACTTACTTGAGATGCAGTTATACGAATTTGACCTTTCTGTAATAAGTGGTAATTTCAGTGAAAACAACCTTTCAGTTCAGAAGGAAAGGGAAGTAAGTCATGTATCCTGCAGTTGCAGTTTATGATGAGACTCCCAGCCCTAATTTAAAGGTCACCAACAATCCTTTGAAAGCAAGACTGCTTTTCACTTTTCTCACATTTCATAGAATGTCATCAGGGCTGACTAGTCCACAACAGCAATACCACACAGCTGCCTGGCCAGAAAAGAACTTCAGCCTTTCCTTCAGTACTTACCACCTTATTAGGCATGCCAAAATTATCAGCAAGAATGTAAGAATAATCAGTAAGAATGCTGGTAAAAATAATTAATTTTCTAATCTGTATTACAGTATTTCTATCAATACTTGCACTCTGGTAACAAGTAGAGGAACTGAAGACATTACTATGCTAGGTGGTCTACATAAAGGTTGGGACTGGACAGTCAGTCTTTGCTTCCCCATCCCCTAAAGAGAGTCGTAAAATAAGATACAGATGTAAGTTTCTCTGGTTTTGTTTGGCTGGGTTGTTGTTCGTTGTTTTAAACCATACCTGAATTGATTCTAGAAACATCCTAATCTCTGTCAAAATTGCTTATTCTTAGCAGCCATGGCACCAGGAATACTAGCCGCAGCCGATTAATTTTCTTCATTTCTAAGATTAAAAAAATATGTGGACATGAAAACTAATTACAGCTTTTAAATCCGCTATGTTCAAATTAGTTCCCAGTTTGCCCTGTGAGAATGCAAGCAGTTTACCTGAAGCTTTGGTAAGTACAGGTCTTCTACCTCTTCCTTATTATTTGACTTCCGTGATGAACGAATGTAATGCATTCTCAGCCACATAAGAGAGAAATAACCATAAATCAAGAAGCACTTAGAGAAGTTGGGAGGAAAGGTGAAAAAAACAAGCCATGACTGAAAACATTATGTCATATTCAGGAAATACTGTCGTTAAATGCAATAACCCAAGCATACCTGTCAGCTATTATTTTGTAGATGTTACCAGTTAAATAATACTTCTGAGGAAGAAGCTAACTCCTGTGTCATTCATGCGATAGCTTAATTATGTAACTGTTTCTTTGCTTCTCCAAACTCTAAAAACAAAAGAAACAAATGGCATTAAGGCCAATTAAAGCTAACCTAAAATCAGAGCAGACTATTTCCACAGCAGTTCAACTGCTTCTCAAATAGGAACAGCGTTCACTCCTTCACCTTTGCCTACACAGCAGTTTGTGATGTGGGCTGTATGCAAAGGATATGCATCATGGAGGTTAGCATCAAAGACAGAATTAATGATGTTCAGTGATAAATTCCTAAAAAGTTAACTTCCTACATGGAGGCTCCCCAGCGTAATACTGGGATCTTCACAGTTGTAGTTTTAGATTTGATTTGTATGTCTGGAAATACCTGCTGTGAGATCCATAATAGAGCTGGAGAACACCCATGGGGAACTCCTAATCCATGGGATGTCAGAGCCTGGAAGCATCCAAAAAGTTGTTTGTGCTTTTAGCCTAACCTGAAGAATTTCTTCAAACACACACTTACCCCAGTAAAGCTCTCTCCAGGGAAGAGATTCAAGCTGGTACTGAAGAGACATAACAAAAACTCTGTGACCATACAGCACAGCTAAGCTAAGGACTTTCTTGAGACAAGAAGGTTGGCTACTTCTTATCTTCACTGAGCTTGACGAGCTAATTAGTGGAAAAAACTCCATCATGTCCCTGAGGAAGCAGCCCCTGGCACAGAAGAGGCCATGGGTGGTCTTGTGTAAGGGAAGGAAAGGTTACTGACACACTGGTACACCAGATCATCTAGCTGTTCAGCTCCTGAGGGCTATTTCCTTCTTCAAAGGAAATACAAAGTAAGATCTGCTGGTTGCTACTTGAAGCAGGTAACCAACTATTCCCCCCCGCCCCCCTACTGACTGTTAGGTTATGCAAACTGCTGACCTCTGCCGAAACCAAACCCGACAGAATGGAAGGACTGTACAGGGCTCCTTCAACACCCTGAGCTGCCTTATGCTGTGGTGTGGTAGCAAAGCCTAGGGAACTTGCTTTCAACACCTTTATCCACACTATTCGTTGACAACAGTGCTGTTGGTACACATGTAACTGACTTGTACAGCACACAACCCTATTGTAGTCTGCTCATTTTATACGGATGAGCACTTCAAAGTAGTCAGTGTGACAACAAACAACGATGACAGCAGGCTGGAGATGACTTAGAAACATATTCAAAACATGTCCTTTTCACAGAGCACTGCAGATAGTTAAGGCCAACATTGCTGACCTTATCAAACAACCCCTGTTCTTCCCCTCCCATACCGGTAGCTGCTGTCCCTACTCCCTAGAAGTAGGAAAGGGCAAGTAACTTGCCACAGAGGAGAGGATAGCTAATAATCTTCAAAGATTTGCTGATGGTGATTTCCACTTCTTCCCAGAAAAAAAAGACCATTTAATTTGTCTGTGTATATCCCAAAAAAAAATTCATGGAAAATTGTTTCTCTAGCTAGACCCTCACTAGGCAAGTAATTTCTGATCCCTCTATCAATCCAGTTACCTGTTTCAGGAAGGACTGTTAAGGAGAAAGCAGTATTACAAATGTAGCCACCAAGAGTGAGATGGCACCTAGACAGATTCTTCGTATCTTTAAAGTTCTGTACAGAAAACAGATTTTTACTTGCTCAGGTACAGCTCAGTTCCAACTCTTTCATTCCCTTTTTTGCCTGCTTTAGAACCTGCAGGCATCATTTGAGAGCAGCACTTCACACTGCACGTTCATGGTCCCAGCTCCAAAGAACTCAGAGAGAGAAGCTACAAGGGCTTCTGAGGAGAAACTAGTGGCTGAGGTATGAACAGATACCACATTTGCCGATTCACTCCCTGGGCATGCAGGAGGTCATGCCTCCTCCTACCTGGATTTTGTACATACAGTGCTGTCACTTACATGAGACTTGCACATGCTTAAGGGTACAGAATGAGACCATTTCTCATGGCTCCCAGTTATTTGGATTGCACTTGACGGTAAAGCATTCAGAAAGACTGAGAGGTACTTGAAAATTTTCATTTCATAAAATACGCTGAAAGAGTGTTGTAGAGAATATTATGATAAAAATTGAGAGATTACATCAAAATTAACAGCTTTGAAAGGTAATTAAATTCTAAGCAACTGTAATGCTACGTAAAGTAACTTTTTTTTTTTAGTAAGGCATTATTTCTCTTTTTTTCTTCCTAAATTTTCTTCTGGAAGGAACATTTATAAAGTTTTAAGGATTATGCCTTTAAGATAAATTGTATTTAAAGGTTACAGTGCAAAACTAGATATCTTAGTCCTATACAAGATGGCTTATTAATTGCTCTAGATACTCACATACTCATAAATTTGGTCATATAATACGATGAGGGGAATTGATTTACTGTCACGTTGAAATACTATATTAAACGCACATAATTCTTTCTTTATACGGTTCCTCCCCTCTTAAAAGCATTCTGTTTGACTGCATGCCATACTGAATTATTATTCTATAATCATTAAGTGATTTATTTAACTGCTACAGCACATACAGTTAACATTCATCTATATTCTTACTCTAATTTCACCTTTATATTTTCTGTTGTCATACCAACAAGGAAAAATTACGAATTTCATTTAAACCAAAGTACAGTTATGGAGCAGATAGATAAGGGACTTTTTTATTCTCTTGCGACACATCTTTCTGAACAACACAAATACAAAAAATGCAAAAAACAAGCTTTTTGAAAGCATAAATAATACAGAATCACCAGGTTGAAAATAGTACAGAATCACTAGGTTGAAAACTTTGTAATATATTAAGGAAATACTGCTTGGGGAAAAAATAAACAAATAAAAAAAAACCCCAAAGCCATTTTTATTACTGTCAAATCATTTAATAAGGGAAAGGCTGGAGACCAAGATGCTATGTGTGACAAGAACTGGAAGGAGGTGTTCCACAATCCATCATGCCTGACCCAACATTCATCGAAGATAAAAATGATTATTCCTGACTCAACCTTCTATTTTATTCACAGACCCGTACAGTTTTCCATCAGCCTTGGCTTATGTGCATTTTTAGATGACTTGCATTCCAACAATTCTTGGCAGATACTAACCAGCAAGATGAAACCTTATTAACATTACAGCCTCAGAGTGCACCGAGTTCATTTCACATTCAGTGCAAAAGCCTTTGCGTGCTCATCTTTTATGGCTTAAAATATCACCTCAGTGTTTGCCAAGACAAAACTGTACATTTTCCTCTACACCTACATTGATTTTGGGCTCAAGTTGACTGGAAATAAGGCTGATGCACAGCACGTGTGCTTAAGACACCTTGAATCACAACACACAACAGAATTGACAGCACACCACTGAAAAGAACCACTCCAACAAGAGTATTTACATGCACTAAGTCATACTAGCAATGAGAAATCAAAAGCAAGAACTGAAATTATTTATTTAAAAAAGGAAGGCAAAAGCAAAAAAAAAAAAAAGAAATTTTCATTACACCTTATTTTATGGGGTACAGAGATGAGGCATTCAAAGCCACAAAGGTTTCCAGAGTGATAGCGATTCTGAGGGAAGGGAGCAGAAAGGAAAGCAACTATACAACGTCATCCATCATCTAGGATCTTTACTCAACAGAACAGCCTGAAGCAGACCTGGAAAAAAAACAGAGGCATCTAGAATCTCAACTCCGAGAACACGACTTCAATCAATATAGTCCTTTAGAACAAATTAAGTTAGAAATGTAAACAAAGATTAAAAAACTGTATTAAACGTGTAAATACGCACACCAAGGATGTATTTATATACAAAGGTACCCACCAGAATACCAAGTTACGCACTCGGTACGTACTTCTACCCTAAATGATGCAATTTCTGTTAGGTCCAAGAGCACCACTCTTATATCTAGTCCATGGTTGGGAAATGTTAAGCAACCCCAACCTCTTGGCTTTCAGTCCACAACAAGTGCCCATTATCCAACAGGGTTCACTGCACCAGGGAACCATGGCACAGTGGGAACATGCTTTTCCAGGCACTCTCGGTTATGTAAAGAACCGTTTCTAAGTTAAACGAGAGTGGAGAAAAATACCCGATCCCATGGAAATGACATTATTTTTCTTAGCTTAAGAAAAGTACCTAAGCCAAAGTAATCCTTGAGGACACAATCTCCCAAATGACTGGCAAGTGAGAAGGATAAATAAAAAAGCCAAAGTGCATATTTTGAGAACTCCTAGAAGACCTATTTTTCCACACTGAGAGTTAATTATTTTCACTTTAATTATAGGTTCATCCACAAATTATAACAAGAGCTCAACTACCAAAGTGCAAGTCCAACAAAAATTTTCAAAACATATACGTTAAACATTTCACAAAAATACATGTGAAATTACATACAGTATGACATCCAACCACATTTTAAACAATCTGACTTTTAAATAAGAGCAATTCTATAAAACACTCATATAAACATAACTTATGTTTAGTTAATGTGTAAGTACCACATCTGTCATAATATAAAACATACTGGTTAAGAACAATGTTATGACCTTTAAGAAAAGTTAAGCAAATACAAAAAAGCAATCATGGGTTTGGGTACAATAGCATGAAAATAAGACCCCCAGCATCCCACAGAGGTAGTATCCAAATAAAATCCTAATACTTCACCATAACTTTAATAAACTTTAATTAAATACTTTCCATAGTTCTCAATATTTATTAAATACACATTAAAGTTATGTAAATGGTAAAAAATAAAAATACTATAATTTTGTATTAATAACTAAAAATTCAAAAAGTACATGCCTATCTTCAGGAGGAGCAGAATGCTTCCCTGGCCACATATCCCAAGAAAACAGTATTTTAGAGAACATATAAACATATTTGATTGTTGTTCAGGGTCATCTTAAAGTATGTTAACCTCTGCTTCTCAACCCTCAGTCAGATGCTTTCCCTTCTCTGGTAAATACTGAGAAAGATGCAGTTACAGCACACGGCAATTCTTCCTTAGTCCCCAGCCTTACAATAAGACTGAAAAAGACGTTATCTTCCTTCAGTCTCCCAAGTGAAATTCTCCAAGGAAATTTTAGGCAACAGTTAAAGAGTCCTTTTCTATGATCTAATTATCTTAAGTAGGCATGAGAAAGAACTTGTGTCGCAAAGAAAAACAAGGTGGGGTCTGGGGAATACCCTTAAGAGTAGAGGAATACGTCTTCGCGAAACAAAAGAAGGTCCCGGCACTGTGAACCTTTCCCGAGAGTGTGCAGTATGAACCTCTGCAGTGACCAGCCACGTCTCAGAGCACAGAAAGTCAGTATTGCTTCCTATATATAAACATGCAATGTAAAGGCTAAAAAACCAATGTATCCTGAAATAAACTTTAGATACCCCTCAAAACCCTGCTACGCAAAGCTATCAGTAACTTTCTGAGCAGCAGCAAGCCCTACCCTGGCACCAGACACATATCTTTGTAACCACGAGCACATTGACCACAACCACCATGGTGACTGCTCAATGAATACCAAACCAGTGAGCCTCCAACAAGCTGCAGCCCATAGTCACAAGATGCCATTGTCCCTGTAACAGGAAACTGAAGCTTGACCTCATCTGGCTTCAGCTGTGTATTCCACAATACACATGGGTCACAAACATACAGGATCATGACATACCCACCTGAAGAGCCAGGAAAGCACTTGCCATGTGAAAACAGTTCCTCAGACTACTGCAGTCAAATATATCTGGCACTGAAGACACTAGAAGCACAGCCTACTAAAACCCAAAAGCTACCGTGCCACACTAACCATAAACTAAACTACACTGCATAGGCAAGGGTCAAAGGAACTGCACAACAACCATTTTGGTGAAAGGCAGCCCAGCAAATCTACATGGATACTCTCTCAGCTTCATTTCCTCATTTCCTGCAAGCACCAGAATGTGCAATTCTGTCTCTGGCAAACTGCTGAAAAGCAGCAGCATGTTAAGTGAAACTACGAACCAAGTTTTGCAGCAGAAGTTTGCTAAGCACGCTATAGTACTAATACATCAATTTGAAACATTGGCGTCATCCCTTGAAACTGTCCATTACATATGCAGTCCATAAAAGACCAGAATGGTGTGCAAATATACCTTCTCCTTATCTATACAGGGCTTGACAGAGGTCACTGATGTCAAATGAAGGTTTTTCATACAAGGCAGATTGGGAGCACAGAAGAAATTTGATGTGCACTTCAAAGGGGAGAAATTCCTTCAGTCTGCAAGGCAGTTCTATGTCTCACTTAGTAATGAGTTTCTTCTGAAGAAACAGTTACACAGAAATCTGTTTAACTGGAATGCTGTTATATAGCATTCTCTATTAACAAAAGTAGAATAATACACTCAGGACAGATTCCCTGCAAAACATTATTATAATTTTAGGCAGTAGATGGGTGGTCCATCTAGTCTTTTCAAGTGGCTCACCTACTGCTGTCAGGCCAAATTACATTAGAGATGTGAGCTTATTTGACTGAAATACATCCTGAGACTAATTGTCACTGAAGTACACTGCTATTAATCAGGAAGCAATTTGCATGGTGAGATCTGAATTGTTCCCATTGTTCTAGACTTGCTTACATCTGAGGATGTGACAAAATATTAAGTTATATAACTTTTTTTACTCATATGAAAGTCAAGACTTTGTGCGTGTCTGTGTATTGGCAAAGAGATATATAGTTCATATCACCCAATCGATGCTGCAAGAGCAGCACACGATGATAGATGAAATGCAGAGCCCTGCGATAACCAAGAACAATAGCTCAACCACTGGGTAACTCATTTCATGTGTTTCTGCGTCAGTTTTCTTATCTGTACAAGAAAGGAAACAAAGTTCATCTATCTCTGCAAAGCACTTGGAGATATTTTGATAAACTATGTTATTCAAACACAGCATTTTCCAAGGTCAGTCTTCTCTGCACAGCTAAGGCATACTTAAATAAACTGATCTTCAACTTCTCCTTCTTTGGATTTACAAACATCATTACCAGACATTTCATTCCAGCATCCATTTACTCATGGAAGATTTAGCCAGCTCATTAGCACACAGCAGGAGACAGCTTTACCAAGCGGTAGCCCCAGGCTCAGGACTGACCCTCAGAAGTCCTGCTTCCAAACTTAGCGAGGGCCAGGTGTGACTCACAGATAATGAGCTCGGCCTTGCAAAAAGCAGGCAGCGTGCCAGCCCAACTCCACTGCACAACGCCACAGCAGACTCCCTGCAAAAGACTGCAGTCTCTCATAATCTAAAATTCTCAGCCCATAAAGTACTTTAATGTACTTTATAAGCTACAAAGCACAAATGAATTGAGCCAAGTGGACAAACCCTAGTTTCCCAGCGAAGCAATCAGTTGAGAGTATTAACATATTTATTGTTTTTTAAAAAGACAGTAACAGCAATCCAGTGCATGGAGGGGAATCATACCTGTGGTCAGTCAGATGTTTATCAATAGTACTAAAGTACAAGTAGCATATCTTAAAACAAGTGTGGACTGGTTTGAGAATGGTTCAAAACTAGGAAATAGAAAAATATGTATGTTTTGACTTCCCATCTTCAAATGGCAGACTACCGTGCAGAGAATAAGGGGCAGGCAGGGGAGCTGCACTCATCACCTGTATGTGGTAGGTATCTCATAACAACAAAATGAAGAAAAAAATAAAATCTTTACACCTGGTCTTTCCACAATTCTCTGAGAGACACTGGTATGCAATATCAGATTGCTCATGTCTATATATTCTGCCCAAATACACTGTAGAACATTTATATTCTACTGGTTTACTACTAAAAAACAATAAACTGCAAGTGTCGTAATAAATCAAAGTACCTTTCTGCATTACCAACTTTTTAAAATTTCATTGTTTATAATGAGTCTTCCAGCCATGAATGCATGCAAAAAAAAACCCTAACAGGATGTGTACGTTTTATCTTATCTGCCTAGCCAAGACCACATCGGGGAAAAAATCACCACCTTAGTGTCTAGACACCAGTCTTTGAACTTGACTAGCCTTAGAACACTGTCACTCTACTCCACTTAATGGGATATTGACTTTTTATACTTCACTCTCTGTAAATCAATATTCTAATAGATGCACAATAGACCGGCAGAAGGATAGACAGTACATGCCCACTAACCTGACGGAGATGATTATCCAGAAATGAAGGTCAAATCAAAGGAAAATTTACACCTGACATGAGAAGAGCAGGACAAAGAGAAGAGTCTGTAAGCACGGGAATGAAAAAAAAAAAGTATCTAAGATTAACTAGAGAAGGAAGAAGACACAACCTAAAGAGAGCACGGATAAGGCAGCTAAGAAACTCTCAACCTGGGAATGACAGACTAAAGTCCCTGTGGACTGTCTACGCTCAATGCCACAATTTAAGAAGTACTTTAGGTCTCCTGCAGGAAACATCTCCAGTATATCACACAGGAGATGGACTTCCTTTTAAAGTAAAATAGCAAGTTCAAATATCTGAGAACTATCTGAATAGCCTATTTAGAACAAAGTCAAACATAAACTGTGTGCAATGTAAAGCAAAATATTTAAAAGGAATACCTTATTCTTCCAGAAACTGGTTCTGTAGGAAACCAGGAAGCCAAAGGGAGCCTTCAAACAGGCCCTTTTAGCAAAAGGCTGCCTTCCGATCGCACCTTTCTGGTGCAGGCAGCGAACAACTTCTTATGCTATGGAATTTAGAGTTAAAGCCATCTTACACAGCCTATTAACTTGCTGGTGTAACTTAAGGCAAGCTTGAGACAGAAAATACTCCAAGGGTCCAGACAAACAGAAGACCAGTGCAAGAGTATTCCCGGGGCAGAGTATCCCCATACACCAGTGCACTGAGAACCAACTGAGTGGCAATCCCACTGAAAACCACCTCAGGATTTACAATGGAAGCCAAGCTGCAAACAAGCCCAAAGTGCGCTCTCTTTGCTAGTAAGGAAAACCTCATGCCAGGCTACACAAGGAGGAATACCGATCCAAAGAAGTTATTAACGCTCTCTACTTGGCATGATGAGGTAGTAATGTGAGCTGTGGCCAGCTGTGGACCCTCCAGCTCCAAAGATCCATAGAAAAATTGGAGATGATCCAGCAAAGGGCTACCAAGATGGTCAGGAGACTAAGCATATGACCAATAAGAAAAGTTTGAGGGATATATGCTTGTTTATTCCAGCAAGGAAGACACTACGGGGTAATCTAAAGGAACAATATGAAGAGTAATTATGAAGATAACAGAGTCAAACTCCTCTCAGTAGTGATAAATAAGGCATAAAGGCAAAAAACTGCAGCTAGTGAAGTTCAGGTTTAACATTTTGAAAAAACTCTCACTGGGACGCTGGTACAGCCCTGAAACCAATACCCAGAGAGGCTGTGAAATCTCAGGCCTTCAGAGTTTTCCAGAAATCAGCTCAAGAAAGCACTGCTGACCTGATCAAGTATTGGCCACACTCTCAGCTGAAGAAAGGGTTGCACCAGACCACCAGAGCTCTCTTCCAACAAATAGTACTGATGATGACTATGAATACATGAAATCACTGTATTATGCATTAATTGCTTGAGATTTCTTAGCTTCCACCACCCTCGTGGCATGGCGGAAGTCTCCTCCACCACCATTAGAAAGAAACGTCTTAGAAAAACCTTCCTTGATGCCAGGGCCTTCTGCCTACCAGAAAAGACAAGAAGCTTTATATCTAATTTCTTCTAGACTCGGACTATGCCTAGTTTCCTGAGCACGGCTCCCTTACTTGCAGTCTAGTGAGTCACAGGTTCACACACAGTCCTGAGCTCCACCACCTTGTTACAATACTATCAGCCATGAAAATTCAGTGATAAAGTCAGATGAAGACAGCTCTCAAATGAACTCACTGTTCCAAGCACAGTTAACCTTCCAAACTCCAATTATCAGATGGATATTAAGAAATCTGAGAAACTGCAGAGAACAGTCATAAAAAAGATTAATGAGCAGAAAGCGTTATTTATACAGGGAGAAAAAACAACAGCTAAATGCATGCAACATATCAAAGAAAAATGATTCATACAGTCACATCCTAGATACAGCATAGTGTGTTGCAAAAGAAATTCACAGCTGCACCAGGTGCCTTAGCTCAGCACCACAAAGTTCACGTACAGTTCACTCTCTCAGCTCCATTTTAAGCTTTCTTTCAACAATTTTATGTTGTCCTGGTTTGAGCAACACAGGACTAATTTATCCTCTAATACTTGGGAAAACTGCACTTTCAGAAGACTCTAGTGTCTGAATTTGTGAAAATATTCACTTTACAGCCAGCTATGGTGGGTGGGTTTCAAGGTCTCAGTGTTTTCGAGCTTGCCGGGTGCAGGGATGAGGAGGAGCAAGACCCGGGCACTTGACCCAAGATGGCCAACAGCGTTATTTCATACCGTGAACATCATGTTCAATAGAAATTAGAAAGTTTGCTACGAGGTGCTCTCTCTCCCTTGATGGCCTCAGTCCAGAGAACTTCTTGCCCCAATGCCAGACCCCTGAGCCCCTCCTCTCCTCCTGAAGCCGTAGCGCTTGCAGTATCCAACTTTTGCTATCCCCTGCTGGGAGTGCACAGCTACCTACTGATAGAATTGGCTGAGTATAATCCTTGTATATTTTATATTGATATTGGGATCACTATTGGTTTTTTAGTGTTATTAATGTTAATTATCCAGTCTTATTCTATTAAATCGGTTTATACTTCAACGCCTAGGCTGGCTTGTTTTTGTTCCCGATTCCCCTTCCTGGGTGGGGAGGGGTCATAAGGTGAGAGAATAATTGTCTAAATGAGAATAAATTATTGTGGGTTTCTCAAACCATAACATACGTAAAAAATTAAAATGAGCTTTCATCAGTCTTTCACCCGACCTGGACATCTCAACAGTTCAACCCTTTCACAGTTCAATATAGTAGAAGCCCTGGGTAGGAGGAGGAAAATACTGGATTTTCCATAACCTTTTGCCGATTTCCAAAACCTCACCTCCTGTACATGCAAGCAATCTGTTTCTTTTACTACAGAGTAATGACTCATTACTTCTGTCATTTTAAAATGGAAAAGAATTCCATCTGGCACTAAGGATTAGCAGACAAATTATGTGTGTCTCAATATAAAGGTCAGTTTGGTAATAAGAGAAAGCCTTAAACTACAAAACCAAAGTGTATTTTAATTTCTGCAATCACTCAACATTTATCTCACAAAACTGATCTACTGCCATCCCCACAATAAGAAGTGCTCACGGGAGGAAAGCCTCAGCCCCAAGAAGGCACGGCTCAGAGACATTCATAGGAAGGAGTTGTACTACTGCTTGGGTGATCAAACCGCGAGCGACAGGCTATGCGTATTTAAAGCCTTCCGCCATTTTCATTCCATTCAGTTACAAAGCGCTGATGCTACGGCTACATTTACTTAACATTTAAAGCAGCATACACTGATCCAAGGTTTAAACTGATCAAATTCTTCCCAAAAAATTATACTGGCCAGATACCGGAAGGCAGTGACCTCCAGAAGTTCCTCTTCCACACCCTCCTTTCTCTTACAGGCTGAGTGCAATCCTAAACAACCCTGTTCATTATCTTACTATCAATTCTGTTATCCCCATTAACCGTCCAACCCACAGACACGGACTTCACCGTCCAGTCTCACCTGTACCTCTCCTGGTTTTGCTCTGCTCCTCTTCACAGGCAGGAGGAAGGGGATACAATAGGTGAAGGCTCTTTCCATTTCCTGGATGTTGCAGAAAAGAGGGATCAGAAAAATCACATCAGTAACCATCACAGAGAAAGAGACACACAATACCTTGTTGGAGGGGCACAGAGCATGCTGCACGGATTTCTGTCTCCTACGTCTGAAGAGATCATTTCTGGATGTGATAATTGATTTCAAAAGGAAAACATACGGTTCACTCCAAGGGAAAAAGGAGGTGAAGAGATGGCAAGAGCTTCCTCAACCTTAGGCCCCAAAACAACTGACCCAAGGGGCAAATACAGACGCTAACGCAACCAACAGCACGTAAAGGACACAAGTCTGACTCCTTTTTCCTAGCCACGGCTCACTTTGCTGTTCACAGAGAAAAGATGAGGCGACACCGATTGTGACTGCTCTACTCTTATCACGCTGCACAGAAACTATTTTGTCATGATTGCTTTAGAAGAACATCATACGTAGTAGTAGGAAGGCCTTCCAGATCAAGCCACAGCTTGATTCCATGGGTCCATATCTCCCTTCATCCAGAAAACCAACTGAATGAATTATGTCCTGACAAAGTAGCCAGGGGGAAGATTAGGGTCTGGCTCTGCAATCCTGTAGGTACAAAGCCTGCCAAATCTTTTTCCATCCCCAGACAGAAGGAGGTGGCCGCTGCCTCCACTGCCCAGCTACGGCTGGCAGAATTTGTAAGCCTTGTAAGATCTGAACACAAGACTTCCCACCCACATTACAAAACATATTAACTTGCTTAAAAAAAGCCAAAAATATAAAAGGTTAATTAAAAGTGTAAACCAGCCAGGATTAAAAAAAAAAATTCATAATAAAAAAAAATGCAAAAAACAAACCTGAACTCTAATACCTTCAAAACAAGCAAGGATTTACAGTCGCATGAAGAATTAAAATAACCCAGTAGTTTGCAATTAACATTTAAAATTACTCGGGTTTGAGTACTTTCACACACACCACATAAAGCCGCACCAGTTTCCGGAGGGGCAGCCCTGTCGCGGGGCGTGACCCACGGTGGCTGCCACACCGCCTTCCCCCAGCCCCTGGCCAAGAGCAGCCTCATCCCCCGGGCGCACGGCTACGCGGAGCTCCGCCGGCCGCCCAGCCCCTGCGCAGCGAGCTGCCCGGCACCGCACCAGCCTCGCTGAGGGAAGGAGCGCCACAAGATGGCGGCCCTCGGCCAGCGCCAGGCGAGCTCCCGCTCCCGCGCGACCACCGCGCCTGCGCACCCGCACGCTGTGCGTCATTTCCTCTGCCCAACCAAAGAGAGGCTTCGGTCCGGAGAGCCAATCCCCACAGGGCCAGGGGGCGGGGCAGGGGCGATGGCGGCCGGGACCATGGCGGACCTGAGCGGCGGGCTGGAGCCGGTAGCGGTGGGGCTGTGGCCGCCCGGGGAGGCCCCGCCGGCCTTTCAGGTACGGGCAGGGGCGCAGCCGCCCCGGGAACCAGACCGGAGAGAGGGAGAGGATGAGGAGGGAAAGGGAGGCGAGGGAAAGGAGAAGCGACCTGCGGCGCCTCAGTGAGACCGTTTGCCGGCGCCGTCCCCTCAGCCAGCCCGTCCCCGACACCCCCGAGGCGGGAACGCAGCCCCAGCCTTCTCCGGGTAACGCTTGGCAGGAGGGTTGTGGGGCTTCTTACACCTCCGCGATCGGCCCCTCGGTACTGGTCTCGTTATGTGCTCCGTCTTCGCCGTGTACTTCAGTTACGTATATATGCGATTTTTTCGTCAATATGTGGCATTTTGGAGATTATAAGCACACGGTTAGGATGTCACCTTTTAGGAGGAATAAAGCTCTTGCACTAGAGGGCGTTAGTGTCGACGGTAGGCTGAAACGAGACGGGGAGTAAAAATCTGACAGGCTTGGCAGATGCTTCCTGCTGCACAACCGTCTGAAGCGGCTTACAAGAAAAGGTATAATCTAGAAATACAGGACAATACTTTAAACACTTAACTTTTTTCATACCTTCTCAGGCATAACCCAGTTTCTGCTGTCTTCATATTACTTATACAGAATGTGTTCCAAATGCGTTTCCTTACTGCCTGGGAGCTCGCTTCAGTGATGTTTGAGTCTTCACAAAACAGAATGAAACAGCTTCTAATAAGCCGGGGGGGGGGGGGGGGGGGGGAAAATCTTCCTAAATTGCATGGTGTGCTGGTATTTAACAGAAATAGGAAAGCTTGTAGTCAGTGAACGGGAAAAGATGGGAACAGATAAGGGACTATTATAGTTGGTTTTGAGTAAAGCCAAATGACTGAGAAGGCTGATGTTTATGAAAAAAGAACCTCCGGAATGAACTGGCATGTTTCCCAACATCCAGAAGCTACCAGACATAAGCTACTATGAAATGTAATATTTAGTAATAGCACATACTCCAGGTTTCTAAATAAAGCTTTGCAAGCTGAATGCTGAGAAGAAAGTAAAAATATACGTGTAGCTGTCTTTATATTTTGATTCTCAAATTCAGCAAAGTTTCTATCAGCTTTTATTTTGCAACAGTCCGTGGTTCTATAATTATTCACCTGCTGGGGGCATCAATGTAATTTTGAGACCCTGGTTTTCAACTTGGGTTGCTTGAGCTGAACCACATCTGGTCCCATGGACAGAATTTAGGGTGAAGCAAATGCCATCTCATGTTCTATCCTGACAATAGAGTAGTTAGCTCAGCTTTTTTTAAATATGTAGAGGTGTGCTAGTGCAACACCGTCATCATTTTCTAACAAAATTAGAGGAGCAAGTTTGAATGCAACATTTTGAAGAGATAAATTGAAAGTATTTTCATTTTTAACAAAAATGGGCATTTGAAATTCTATGACTTAAAATAGCTATAGACTAACCTTATAAATAGCTTATTGAGCGTTTTGAAGGGGGGAAAAATTACTTTAAAGACACTTTACTATTTCTGTAACTAAAAATTGGATCTACTAAACTAGATCCAATTAGCTGACATGTTTTCCCTGTTAAGAATGTGGGTTTTTTTCTGTCTAGTAGACTGTTTTGAGGAATTCAGTCGCCAAGACTATCAGTTCTTTTTCAGTCTATATAGAATATCTGATTTGCATTCTTTTTTAGAAACATTAGACTTGTAGTTGGAAGGTTACAGGAAAATGAAGTGTTCATGATTTCAGTTCAGTTCAGAGATCAGTCATTGCCAGACACGGACTTCTTAAAAATTTGATAGCTTCTGTGGAAAGAAGGATTGAATGTGACAAGGATCTGACTCTTGTTCTCTTCGCAGTATAGCCCAGACAACGTGGCTGGAGCAGACGGAGACATTGACCCCACTGAAATCACCTTTCCAGGATGTTCTTGTCTTACCAGCTCCTGTGTGGTTCACGTATGCTCGTGTCTTTGCCATGGTGAAAATTATAACAGTTTGTGCCTCAGGCCTACAGACAAAGAGGAAGAGTACGCCAGGCCTGTTTTTGAATGCAATGCTATGTGCCAGTGCGGTGAATCCTGTCAAAACAGGGTTGTTCAGAGGGGTTTGCAATTCAGACTGGAGGTATTCAAGACTGAGAAGAAAGGGTGGGGTCTTCGCACTCTGGAATTCATAGCTAAAGGAAGATATGTTTGTGAATATGCTGGGGAAGTTTTAGGCTTTAATGAGGCGTGTAGAAGAATTCAGGCCCAGACATCAAAGGATTCGAACTATATTATAGCGGTGAGGGAGCACCTCCATAGTGGTCAGATAATGGAGACTTTTATTGACCCTACTTACATTGGTAACGTAGGCAGATTCCTGAATCATTCTTGTGAACCAAATTTATTTATGGTGCCAGTTCGAGTTGACTCGATGGTGCCTAAACTGGCACTTTTTGCAGCTGCTGATATTTCTGCTGGAGAGGAACTTTCATATGATTATTCTGGAAGATTCCATAATTTACCAATAACTAACAGAGAACAAAAATCTTTAGAGGAAGATAACAGATTGAGAAAACCTTGCTACTGTGGCTCCCGCACATGTGCTGCCTTCTTACCTTGGGACAGCTCCCTCTTTTCCACACCAGATGCTTGTTCAGGGAGCTCTCCGTTGCTTTTCAGTCCCTAAGCATACCTAAAAAAATGTAATTGTAGTCATGTCAACTGTCAAATGTAGTTAAATTGCACTTAAATAAAACTGGATTGTGTATTCCACCAAGGAAGCACGAGATTTTGAGAATAACTTCATGCAACATCCTAGAGACCATTTTCAAGGTGGATGGTATGATTTGAGGGAGCACTGGAGCTCCAAGATGTTCCAAAATCAGTTACCAAGCCAGGCCTGGTGGTTTTTTTCTTGTTTTCTTCTAAGAGCTTGCTGTATGATAAAGCACCTCTCTCAATCTGTACCTTTTTGAAAGAATGAATTTGAATATTGGTACACAGAAAGGACATGTGATAACAATGAGAAATGTCACTGAAAATTACACCAGAGAATGAGACCAAGGAGTGTTGACATTTGCAAGAAGGGCATTAGATTTCTTAAATCCCATTAAAATACATTATTTTTAAAAAAATTACTTGCCATACATTTTTTTGTTCCATAAAACATAAATAACTAGTTATTATTGATGAAAAAAACTTGCCCAGAAAGATTAGCCTGAATGCTTTGTGTCCCCCGTTTTCCATCTCCAGTCACATGTAGCTGCGTGCCAAAATCTGGTTTTAAGTGACGAGTTCATTTTCATTACCATGTAGTTTCTGTGTAAACGGCGCAGTGCCGCAGGCTCTGAGAAGTACAATTATCCCATCTTTTTAAGTCATGTTTATCTCAAGGCTTATCTAGTAAGACTTCTGCAATAATAGCAAGCAGTGTGTCCGTGTTAACTTTCCAGCACCATAATTATGCACTCACTCAGGAAGCAAATTCAGACTCTGCAGTCCAAAGCAGTATGATGCTGCTATTCTGACTTCTGAAATGGATTAAAGTAGAAAAAACAAAAGTACATCTGAACAACAACAAATTTGTCTTTGTACATTGTTGAACATCTGGCAGATACACGAGCATTCCTTGCAGCTACTAACATTTGTTTTCACTGTTCCTGCAGAGCCAGACAGTATTAAGCAAGGCCTGTCCTTTCCCAGGAGAAGGAGAAGGTCATTGCCTCTTTTTGTCATTCTTGCACAGGTCTAACACACGTACACTGCTTTACTGAGTGTCTCCTTACACCAGGGATACACGAGAGCACTTGTTGGATGGGGTATGTTCTGCAACTGCACTTCACTTCCTTTCTAGAATGATCAAATTAAGGGAGCCTCAGAGAGGCTTGTTTTGAATTTCCCCCAACTTTTGATATACAAGACAGATAAACTGCAATGCTACTTTCTCCAGTCACCGCAGTGTGCTGTCAGTGGCAAAAATCCCTGGGTTATTTGCTCTGTACAATTTGCTCTTTAACTGTATTCATAACCTTTGACATAACACACACACAAGGTAGTGCATCTCGGTGCGATCAGCTGTTGTGCAGGCTATTGGTAATTTTTTTTGTTTGTTTTTTAAATAAAAGACAACTTTGATTTGGACCTGAAAGATTAACCCGATACTGACAAAGGATAAAGGACATTTTGCTGCTATTATTTTGTTACTTGCTAAACAAAATCTTACTTTGTGTTTACCTATACTTCCTTGATATGCTTCAGTGTTAGCTTTTCCCCATTTAATGTATATCTTCATGCTTCTGTTATGAAGAAGTGCTGTTGAGATTTACATACGGCTGTGGTTTTAGTTTAAGATAAAGATTACCACGTGATTTTTCTTAGGGTTAACCATTAAGTGTCACTTCTGTCAGTACAGAAAGCTTCCAAAGGATTTCAGCTGCTTGTCAAAAGTAGTTTACAAGCTGAGTGGCCACTAACTTTATTCTGATTCAGGGTGCCTGTTTCTAGAGAAGAGAAGTTCTCCTGTGCCGTAACTCAGAATGCACGCTGCGCTGGATACCAGCATACAGCTTAGGTTGCACGGTCTCTTGTCCTATTTTGAGGCTTACCTGGTTTTCTTTCCCCAAAGGGCATTGCGCCAGCCACCTTCAGCCTGCAGGACTGGAGGGCTGGGAGTGGAAGATCCAATCTACTTCCTCTTTCCCTCCTGGAAAAAGTTTCAGGACTAGTTTTATACCATCTGTATTCCTATTCCTCAAGATTAGATGGGTTTTCAAGATGACGGCACTGTTTGCTAGCTTCCTGTTATGAATGTGTACTTGGCATGATTTTGAGTAGTTAAGGAAGTGTAGAATCAAAAAAATAACCCCAAAACGCAACCCCCCAAACACTGTTAGAAATATCTAGTCCTGGCATCACCAGCCTTAAACCAGAGAACACAGCCGAGCCTTCTGTCTGTGTGCAATCCTACCCTTTCAGTCCCGGCCACCTGATGCGGCTTCTAGGAAGTGAGCTGAGTATCAATTACCTGGTTAGAACAAACTTCCACAGCACGGAACAAGAGCGCCTTGTGCTGTTGAAAACAGCCAGCCGCGTTAAAGGCCTTGCAAGAACATGAAATAATGTTGTCATTGAGTTCTAAACCATCAAGGCAATTTTTAATGGCCTTTGTCCGTATAGCATGTACATTATACTTCACTATGCCTGGGGACGTGGAGCAAAACCCTACTAAAAAGCACACACACACACACACAAAAATTCCTTTACGAGTGACTAAAAAATCAAATGGACCCTTGTTTCTACCTGCTGAATTTCTGTTCGCTTTTCCCCTCAGGTTCCTTTCAGCCTCACTGGGTCCCAGTCTACCACTTCACAGGTCAGTGTGCTGCTTCTCCATGAATCCAGTCAAACAGCTCAATAGACTGCAAGTTCTGCGTAATCCCCCCTCCTCCTTTCTACTCGAAGTGCAGTAATGATTATCAGTATTTCGGTATTCAGTACTCACTCAAGCTTGGAGGTTTACTTTCCCATTGATGTCTGATCAGATTAATTCAAAGATGTTTACTGAAAGATCTTGTAATAAAATACAGTAACCATTAGGCAAACAAAAGCAGCGTGAATGGGACACATTCCACCATCTCCGCAGAAGACCAGGAAGGCTTTTCCCCATGTGCCACCCACAGCACAAGTATTGACTGACATATACCTGATGGTATGGCATCATGAAGCTGTTTATTTAAATAAAGTCATAAGGATTTTCCAATACATGGAATTGTGTGTATTTTTTTTCCAGAATAAAAAATAAAACCAACTCTAGGCAAAATCTTCATAAAGTGTATTCCTTCTTGTGGCAGAGACATGCCTTTTAGAAAAACAGAAATAGAGATAGACTGTTTTCCTGTTACTTTCAGTAAAATAGATGGTTTTAATGCATAGATTTTAATTAAACATTTAATGCTGGTAAGGCAGTCTTTACTACACAAAATATTTACCACAGCTTTTATTATGCTTATGTGAGTGCCAAGTCATAAAGTGGTATATTCTGCAATCATTTTTTTCTGCTTTCTAGAATTCCCTTTATCCCCTGCGGGAAGGCTGGTGTCTGTGGAAGGCTCCCCAGACATTCTCCAGTATCTTCCTTTCAACATGAAAGGCTGAGTGGAGAAGGAGCTGGCACATGATGGATTTGTATTAACCCCAGGTTAATACCCCCAAACCTGACTTCGTACAGAAAAGACAATGCTGGGAAAGACTGGCTGATGCAAAAGTTCGTTAATCTACCACATTTTTCCCTGTTAGGTCTCAAAGCAACTGGCAAGAGGGCCAAGTTCAATCCCTGTTTTACACGCAGGCAGTTAAGAGGGCAGCGACCTGGAGAGGCCTGAAATACATTCAGATCCCAAAATGAGGTAGCTCTCATCATTCCCATTTCCCTTCCTCCTTGCTAAAATTCCTCTCCTTTTAAGTGGTGGGGTTTTTTGTTTGGCTTTTTTTTGTTTTGTTGTTTTGGTTTTGTTTGGTGGTGGTTTTTTTTTTGTTTTGTTGTTGTTGTTTTTGTGGGTTTTTGTTGTTTTTTTTGTTTGTTGGTTTTTTTTTTAAACAGTTTCAAAATTTACCTTATAAGCCTTAGGGCTCACAGTTACATTTGTCACCTTTTCATTTTGATGATCTCTTATTCAAGTGAAATCATATGTTAGCTTCAGATCCTAATGATACCATTTTTGCAATTTGCAAGTCCCCAAAATAAGCCTACACCGTGTCCAACAAATTCAAAGGAAATTGCTAGCATTTTTCCATCAATAAAAGTCTTCAGTGTAAATAAATGCTTGAAATTTTATTCAAGTATGTACATTATTTCTAATGATCATCACCCTGAGGACTATCATCCCTCAGTTGCAGAAGGCACTTTCTAAAGAGGAGCAAGTATCTCACCAGAAAAAGCCCATTTCTGGACCTGACTTTCACTGCAACAGGAATGTAATACAAGGGCTGCACTAACTGCCCCCGTCGATACCTGTCTTCCAGTCCTCACCTCTCCTTAAATCTTCAATTTTCTTTTAAAGCTGTCTAGAATTTCTTAACTGTTTCCAGTTTCTTTTAAAGCTGTCTATAAGTTTATAAAGTCCTTGTTTATTGGATTGTAGAATTTCAAACTATACAGAAATAAAACTATTTAATAAAGATCTTTTCTAAAGGAGCTATTAATTAACCTTTTACAGCACAATTGGCATGTTTCTGCTGTTTTGTGCTAGTTAACTCCAGAGTACTGTTGCTAAAACCAACACAATTCACCGATAAAAAATTTGGTCAGGATAAGAGTCCAGGCCACGTTCCCCAAAGATAAATACAGGAAGGTTCTTCAAGCAATGTTGAGTAGTGTTGGATTTTCTTCCCTCAGCAGGAAGTTTAAGGACTAGGTTTTTCCATTCTGTGTCATCAGCAAGTGACATTCCACACCTCTCTTGCTCCTTGGGTGAAATTCAGCCCTTGACGCCTCAGTGTGACAGCCCACTTGGTCACGGCAGCTCCGGCAAGGTGTCTGCTGCGCAGCGGAATCCCAGGTTTGAAGCAGAGCTGTCCGGAGTGTTTTGACTACGGGCTGCGCAGCGATACCTGTAGCAGTAAGACTGCAGAGGAGGAGAAGTGGGGGGGAGAGAACTTTAGAGCTTATCACAGCTTGTGTTTCCTTAGGCAAGAGTTTGTTAGATTAACATAGCAAAACATTTCAAACGCTGTTGGAAAGATGAATGAACTGATACAGATCAAATCACTGTGTTAGAAATAAGGGAAATCCCGCTGTATACAGGGATCAGTTGGAGCTGGTACAAAAGGGAGTTTGAATGGCAACGTGTCTGATAACAGGAGTGTCAACTAATAATATATCCTGCTCTGGGAAAAAGCTAAAATGATCATTCTGCTTCTCTTCTCAGAGGAAGAGAGAGCATCTCAGTGCATGTGTCTGTATGCCGAGGAACGACTGGGAACAAACAGGTACGGGCACCTGTCAAAAAACATTTCACTGAATGAGATGCAACAAGAAGAAAGGAACAACTGGAGGCACACTCCTTCCCAGTATTCCTATGGCTAGCATTCTAGGGATATTTATAATCAAGATATAATCTGGACTAGTGGCTAGAAAAACATTTACATTTAGAATTAAGCCACTGATGAAATGATTCAGCTTCATTTCAGATATTCCTAGTAAACAACTGCAAACACTGCAGTCACACAGCAGCTGCCTCTCAGAGAATGAAAGGAGGAACCATCCTTGCCGTTTCATTTAAGAGAAGTAGCACAAGATTATTTGACAGGACTTGTCCTCGCACCCAGATACAGCCGTTTGATGCCACTGATGCATGTCGGTGGGAAACACCTCTGAGCTTTCATTCCCAGCGTTGTTTGTCTTGTGCTTGAAGGATTTGATATTTCTGTGATAGACCAGTGTAGATCCTAAATGTCATCTTAAAAGATTCAGCAAAGGACTGCTGCAGGGTGCTGTGTACAAGTTACTTTGAGAAAGGCTGTTAACCTATACACAACCAAATGAATCCAAACAGGAGAAGGTCAGACATCTTTACAGCAGGTTACGTATAGACATTAGTCTATAACATGTTTTGACCCTGCCTGGCTGTACAGAGTTGGCCGTGTCTCAGTGCACATTAATACACTTACACTCCTTGAAAAAAGACAAACTCATGCTATTCGCAGTGCTACAGATTCTCAGTTATCTGGCATTCGGAACGGTGGTTTCCAAACTGCAGAACTAACCAGTTTAAGTGGTTTGCTACACTAAGTTAGACTGACTGCTCAGAAGCAGTTATCCATCACAGCATGGAAGGAAGACACTCACGCTGGTCATTCCTCTAATAAAGCGCTGGGGCAGCAGACTGTGCGTTTATGTAGCAACTCCAGTACAATCCATCATCCAAGTTCTGCCCCATTTTGCTGTTACTTCAAGAGATCTGGCTCAGGCTTTTTGTTTCCATCCTCTCTCTCATCTCCAGCTACAGGCTCCTGGCCTCCGACAAAAACACGCTACTTTCATTCAGGCTGGTTCAGCTGCATACAGTCAGGCTCTGAACCAGACTTATAGAACAGCTGGGTTAAAAAACAAACACTTTTTTTTTTTCTATTTTTCTTTTTCCTTCCCTTTTTTTTTTTTTTGGGGGGGGGGAAGGGGAAGGGCACGTATAGGGGAGAGCAGGGAGGAGAAGGGTAGCTTTTCTCCTTTAAACCCAGACCCCTTCAGGAGTTTGGGCAGAGCTACTCAAACAACTGAATTTGTACACCGTGAGGGTGGTGACAAACAGGCTCTGTCATCAAGGGACCAGCCCCATGAACCACACCATCCCCTGCAGAGGCAGCAGGTCACCCATGTTTACCTCCGTGAGTTCACAGAATCTCCATCTAAGGAGAATCAAACAACAGTTCCTCACCAGCTCGTGGGTCGCAGCGCGGAGCCATCGCAGGCTGCTGCCCTCTCGCACTGCAGAGGTCTACCCTAAACCTCAGCAGTACACGACAGGATTTAGAAGCTGAACTACGCTGAAAATAAAAGGAGCTGCTAAGCGTACATGTAAAGAGTGCAATTTTAGCCTTCGTCAACTCTGAGAGGTAGAACAGCAGTGGAATAGATTAGTCTGAATAGATTTTTAGGCACCTAATAAAGAGCCCTCCTACTAATCGTATTCAGTGGGGTTTTTGTCTTGATACACAGCCTAGTTTTATCACCTACAAAAAAGACTAGGACAGACTAGAATCTTCACAAGCCTTTAAAATGGGTTACATTATTCATCACTGAAGAAAAGTCTATTCCAGTGTTAATTTAATCAAAACTGCTAATTAACATCTGACATTGATTTCACCTAAGAAGGAAATCAGTGTAGAAAATGGGATCTCACTGTAGAACATTTAATCTAATTATGAGAATGATTTGCCAGCTGCAGGCTTTGAAAGGGAAAAAGAACAGGACAGCTTTAATGGAAAAGGAGATCTACAACGAGCATTTTTTCCAGTGCTGCGTGAACAAAGTTTAAAACATGATTTGTCTCATGAACAGCTATTGCATTGTGGTGGTATCCAGACTTTTCAGAAAGAATTTCAAGTTTGCTATCAACTAAGCTGAAATACTCATCTCCCAGCAATCTTTCTGCAACACCTGATATCCTTTCTCAATCCAAAGTCATTCTAAAACTAAAAAAGTCACCTCCACACTTAGATGTATCACTCAGGCACTATAATGAAAATAGCATTAGAGGCATACATCAATTTTAACTTCTACATCTAAAAAAAAAAACCAACCCTACTGGGTAAAGCAGTTTCTTTGTTTTAATACAAGCTAACCAAAAAGTATTCCTGAAGAACATTAGGTATTGCTCTTCCTTAAATTGCCTGAAAGCCCTTAACAAGCATCCAGGCTGCCAGGAAACTCCTCAGAAGATCATTTTGTTGTCAAGTCAGGCACTTTCAGAGGCAAGATGAACATGAAAATACCACAGGCCTTGTCACATTACCTTATGGCACATATAGGATCCACCCTTCTTCACTCTGTCCGTCCCCGATGAGGGCCCCTTCTGTGGAGGCGAGGACACTGGTTAGTGTTCAAGGAAGAACAACTGCCAATTACAGGGCGAAGGCAAACGGCTCTAAGAACAGGGAGATGGATAAGGAGCAGCCATAAATATTCACAGTAAACAAATTTTAGCTGTGTCTGTCTGAACCAGACAGCTTGAAATAATTACGGACTAGGAGACTTGGAGGCAGGTGACAGTACTTGTTCTCCCGCCCCGCTGCTGCAAACGTTGAACATTGGAGTTGCTGCCCGGTGGCCAAGAGTGCCCTGTGCTTTGTTTCTGTAAAACACCTGG
This sequence comes from Burhinus oedicnemus, assembly GCA_008921705.1. Taxonomy (NCBI): domain Eukaryota; kingdom Metazoa; phylum Chordata; class Aves; order Charadriiformes; family Burhinidae; genus Burhinus; species Burhinus oedicnemus. Next base: position 3,119,782 of record VFFE01007917.1, read on the forward strand.
TAACAGGCTGGAAAAAAGCATAGTGGCAATCACAAGGGAGTACCGATTTATGAAAACGGCTAAGTTTCTGTAGTTTCAGACTTTTCCTAATGAGAGGTTAGGAAATTTTCACACACCGGCCTGCACACGTAGCAAAATCCGTGATTCTCATCAGTTCCACTGCTTTGAAACAAACGTGCAAACCCATGAGCCTCCGAAAAGGGGTATGGGGAGAACTTCCCCTTTTCTAAACACAGTTACACTGTTTGGTGGCCAGTTGCGATGAGGGGCTGTAATGCCCAATGTTTGGGGCTGATCCTCTTTCCAATCCAAAAACATCAAGTCTGAAACACAAGTGAGTGACGGTGCAGCAAGCCATTCTGTATCATCTCCCAGGCACCGCGTACTAAATTTGTTATCACATAAGATCATGACAGCTAAAAAGGTCTGCGGAAAACACTGCACTTACAAACAACAATTTTGTAATTGCATGTACATTTGCAGTGTATGTGATTTATCGGAAGTGCTTACGAAATTGGCCCTAGAATTGATTTAACGAGGTTATTTCACTATTCTTTTTCAATTCCAACTCCAAAGGATGGCCTAATAGTTCAAGAAGAAAGCTGGGCTTCCTCGATAACGCACTTTTGCTTGCTTTGATGCATATTTATTATGCAGACGAGCAATTCTCCCGCTTCATTCCTTTTAGTTGTGGAAGTCACTACCGTGCTCATCTAATGCTTAGAGAGTACTGCTATGCTTCATGTTTCCACTGTTGATACCAAATATTCTTACACGCTTTCTACGCTCCACATGCATTGAGAAACTACTTTTAGGAAGGAGCCACAAGAATACCTGTCTTATAGAAGCGACAGACAAGACCAAGAAAATAAACTGTGTTTTATTAGTTAACTGGCAAGCCTAGCCTAGAAGTTAGTACTGGCACTAAGAATCCTCTCAAAGTTGCAAGATTTGCATGTATTTCTATTTCTGCCCTAGCATGCACCAAAACATTTTCTTATCATGTGCAAGCCTCCAATAAAGAATTTTTCACTTAACTCGAGGTACAAGCTGTTTCTGCACTGGTTGGTAGAGTGTCTAAATCGAGTCTGTATTTCTAGACAAAACCTTATCAGAAGAACTTGTGGAATACAGGAAGGAAGAAAAAAAAAAAAAAGCTGTGACTTTCTCCAAATCCCTGCACTTTCTGCTAAGACCATTACCTATATAAAAAAATACAGGTTACAAGAAAGTCATCAGCCCAGTTTTAACCAGTTAGGAAAAAAGAATTCATTGCTACAGAGTTTGTAACTGATATAAAATAGTATAATGAAAAAGTACCATAACAGGTTAAAAAGCAGAAGACTGCTGAAAAAGATGTTCTGCCAATTATTTTGTCTCCTCCTGTCCAGCAGCCAGGCATTTATCCTGGAAGTATCTGAGGGTGCTCTGCTTTCTGCAAAGCCTTAAGAACAACACCTTGACCAATATAAATGCAGTCACCAAAGAAAAGTTTCACTTCTGTAGTATCTCCTGAATCCAGGAATAATTTCGCTTTAAGCAGCAGGTTCCTAAAGAGGGGATTTCACAGGGAAGGACATCTCTCCAGCTCTTCCCAGTGACTCCTCATTTGACCAGTTTGATTACACCTGGTCATCGCACTGTCCTGCCCTGGATCGAGGGATCTAGTGGTCTCCCACCCAGCTCTCGCATTCCCAGAGGTGAAGTTCTAGAATACTCAAGAGAAGCATTTGTAACAGTGAACATAAATCACGGGGACGGTAAGAAAACCCTGGAAGTTGACGCTAGTGCTACAGAAGCTACTGACTGCGTCCACTCAGGCTGACTGCTTTGAGAGTCTTCACATTGAAAGCTTACCCTACTGGAGCTTCAGCAGTTTCACATTTATTGCAAAATTTTATGATAGGCAAAAAAAAAAAAAAGTAATGCCTGCTACTGCATTTAATACACTACAAATACTCAAGGAAAACCACACCCACAGGCAGTGTCCGCTCGGTTCCAAGCCAGGGTGCTCCTCCACAGGACAGCTTTACTCCATGTCCAAGGTCTCTGGAAATTGTCTTCACAAAACTTGCATGTAGATGCACCGAGCCCCACTCTAAGATAAGCCACTAACAAGCACAATCAACTCCATCAGCCTGTTAATCTCATTTTAAGGGAAGCCAGGGTAGAGCCAGCCAGAATAAAACTGACATAAAAAAAAGCCACATGGGAACAAGACAAAACAGAGAACAATGGAGCTGTTGAGCAGGATTTCCCATGAAAAACTGTAATGCAGATACAGAGCAGCAATCTTTGCTATTAGCTCCAAAGTAACTTTTATAAGCTAAGAGCAGCATGCTAATTTAGGATTACAAGGTTTATTGTCCAACCATAAGACTACTGTATGTTTCAGCAATTACACAGGGATAACATATACTGAAGAAGCATAGGAACCAGAGAAAATGGTAATTGCATAAGCTCTTTTTATTAATTACAAATATCTTCTGCCAGGCAAAAATTGAGCAAAGGTTATTTGGTAACAAAAAACCAAGTTAAATTGAAAACCCCCAGCCTCTGAAGCAGGATTACAGCACTGAAATACTGTACCAGCTGCAAAAATCTGATAGAGTGTTCTCCAATAATCTATTCTATTGCCTTCAGTGGTTTTGATTTGTTTTGTAAAGAGTTTATCATGAAATAACTGGCAAAGTTCTTGGAAAAGCAGAAAAATCACTAGACATGAGTTGGAGAAACAATCGCTGCCTGTTTGACAACCGTCTATGGGCTGTGTTTAATTCTCTTGCTGTTGATACTTCCCTGTCTTGCGTTGCAGTTTAGGGAAGGAAAAGATAAAAGGAAGTTGGGATAACCAGATTTCCCTATAGTTGTAACCAGCTACTTACACACGTGTACAATCAAATGCGCTAGAAACCCTGTGCAAGAGACCAACTCGATTGATGCCTTTCTCAGCTCGTGACTGCACTCAAGTTAAGGGAGGTTAAAAAAGAACCACAGAGCCTCAAAAGGTGAGTGAATTCAGTTCTCCTTCCTTGTGTTAAAAATGCAGCTTACAAAAACTCCCAGTCTCATTTGAGGCTACTGTGGAGTTAAAATTAGAACCACAACACCGACCATGGCAGGCAGTGACGATGCTTTCATTCGGTACGCAGCTCAGCTTCCCTATAAAAGGCGCCACGTATCACCAAGGTCCCTAGCAAGGCCAGGTGGGCTGACGTGAACGCAACCACAACTAAGTGAGAAAGATGTCGTTATTCCAGACCGATGAGCATCCCCATCACCATTCACATGGTTTTGTACTTTTGTACCACAGGTTTGTCTCCCTGCGGAGAACACGGTGTCACAATAGAGTGCTGCGTTTCCTTTCTCTAATGGTTTGCTTTTGCATCCTGTGCAAGCCCCCTGCTTAGCGCTAGAGACCGAGGACTTCAACGTCCCCCAGATATCTGTCAGCATCCCAGCGGCCAAGGGCTGTATTTGCATCCCTTTACTTCAGGAGCCCTTTACTGCAGCTCCCAGTAAGTTCACAGCTCAGCCACTGCGGTAAAGCCCAGGGCAAGCAGCTGTCCTTCCCCTGTACTGCCTAGTGCCTTATTTTATACTCCTTTTTCTACCCCAGCCTTGCTGAAGAAACCTCAAACATGTCACATGTGGGAAGAAGCCACCTGGACTCTATTTCCTTAGCACGTGAAGTTGAACACTTTTGTCCAGGTAGGTAGAAAGGTGCTGCAGCTTCTTGGTCTACCTGTAGCATGAACCATCTCCGTTATCCAAAACAAGGCCCCATTCCCAGCTCCAGACTGAGCTAAAGGAAGAAGCCAAGTCCCTACAAACTGGAATAAGAGATTTAAATTTCCTGAAAGGTGTTAAGAGCTAGATGTCCCTTACTAGCGACACCCTGCTTCTGACGCTGTACACAGGAGTTCAATACATGCCCTTCCGACCAGAGTCCTTTTCTCTGGGTGGTCTTTCTCCTACCTACATCACCTACTTAAACTTTCTCTTGTTTTACAAAGAAGCTTAGCAGTCCTTACACCTGCAGATGTAGAAACGTAAACTCATTCCTGTCCAAGCGCTGGCTGCTTAGAGAGTAAAGAGAAAACCAACCAAACCCCAAAAACCGTCACTGCTTTGTCTTCCACAGACTTCAGGTAGGGCATCCTGAAAAGCCAAGACCCTCCAGTCAATAGCTTTTCTAGAAGAACGCATGCATTTATCAGACTTGGTAAAGCAAGAGTGTACAAACGTTATCTAACTTTGGCCAGACAATGTTACAGCTCAGTATCACATATTTCTTATAATTAAAAAAGGAGAAAGCCTACAATATTTGCTCGTGCTTGTATATTCCTTATAGAAAAAGGAAGCCTGCTTTGGTTGTGCTTACCCACCATAAAACCTAATCAGAGCACAGCAATCAAGGTCACATTTCATTAAAACAAGCAAATCTTTGTTCCATCAAACAATATTGTTTTATGCCATTATCTGGAGAAGTGTACCATCTGGTACTGAAGTGGAAGGACATTTGCTGTCCGTACGTAGAGCGCCAGAGCTGTTCAGACTTTGATCCCAGATCTGAAGAACAGAATTTACTGCATATTGGCAAGTTGATTTTGTAGCATAATGTTGTAACAGACATATTATAGTCTGATTGCATAATTACAAGTGCTTGTGCATTCAATTATCAAAGCTCACAAGCAGGATTATTCTTTAAAGAGCTATTAAGGGACATCATAGAAGTTTTTTTGTTTTTAAATGAAAAAGTTGTGTTTCTTCCATTACATCAAACACATACTTTCTGAAGTTGCATCATAATTTTTCTATGCACAATCAGCTACATGGCCACTCTGTTTTGATCCAAATCAGTTTTCAAACAGAACTGCAGGTCATAAGAAACTATGCACCGTATAAAAAAAAAAATCTGAGCCTGAAGTCACCACAATTAAAGTGACCCCATAAAGGGATTGTGGTTTGATTGATCTCACACACACTTGGCTACTGTCTGCCAAATGGTCATTTACATTTTTCAAACAACAAAAAAACCCAACTCTAGCGCTTCCTAATCCTGCCCTTGTGCACCAATTAGTAGCAGCAAGATGTACTAAAGAAATATTTTTTGTGAGTTTGTCTTAAACTGTGGATTTTTTCCCCCACTCATGAGAAAAACCAGCCCAGAAGCACTCATTTCTGACAGCAGCAGCGCTCTGGCTTTTCACCCACTGCCAATACTGGGCGAGTTGAAATATCAGTTTCACATTTTCTCAAGTGGATTTTGTAACTCCCTGCAAACTGAGTCTCACCACCCAAAACCCCACTTCACCTACATGACTAAGACGTGCTGCAGGACTGTCTTCGTACTGCTGTGTGCCCCCATTCTGTGCAACTGCACGATGTCTTCAAGTGCAGGCACAGTAACTTCAGCGCAGAGCAGCAGGACGGCCAGCCCCTCCATCTCCCGGCACTCACTCAAGTACAGAATCCCTTGCTGAAGTACCCCAGAACGCACGACGCGTGCTGGAGAACAGGCGTGGTAGATAACGGTCTGGCACCCTAAATCTAAATGCACGGAAAAGTTCTGGTTCGAAAATCTTTTAGTGGTTAGTGAACACGGAACACAGACAAGAATCTTGCTGAGAGGTGAGGGGAAGTTAGAACAACAGCTGACAATTGACAGACATTATTCCACTTGAAATTCAGAAAATTTAGCAGTTATTTCCATTTCCAAGTGTAAAAAAGTTTTCCACAGACAGCTATTTTAGATTTGGTTTACTCTTGATCCCTGACATATGAGATTTCTGCTGGACTATCCTGCTGCACTAAGTGAATGTTACTGGCTTGGATGCTTCCCATTTTTTTCTGGGAGAGTAACAAGCCCATTATCTCACACAAAATCGAGGGACCATTCACTGTGTTCCAGATGACAAGTAAGGTCATTCACTATCTACAATTTGTTACTTAAAACCCCTCCGAATACAATATTATTTGCTTTCACAGCTAGTCTAAGTGCAGTACACTAACATCCACTGATCCTGTATGCTTGTAAAATGGGGTTATTTTCCTTTGCTTAAGTCAAAAATGAACAGAGGCATTTGCAGTTCACTACACAAATCTGATGAGAAGTAGAATTCAAAATAAAAGCCATGCTCCTTATGTTTTGAACAAGCCACTACTGCTATACAAGTGTCTGGACTAGAATAGTTAAGGAGACTTTTAGTTGTAGAAGTGTCTTAATTAAATTCTTATAGAAGGGTCTGTACAAACAAATCTCCAGTTATACTAAAGCTCTGCTCTTAGAAGTTACATCCATAACATACTATGATGCCTTTCAACGCCACTAACTTGAGAGTTCTGGCTGCATCCCCAAAACCCCACCATTGCTAACAGCATCCAGTGTTCTGGCACTTCATTGCTTATAATTTCAAGGACACAGCACCAAGCTCTGCATTCTGGCTGTTTCTTGAGCTGCGTAAAAATCTTTCAAGTTTGTTTATTTGGCTTCAATACTTACCTGCATAGGTCCCATACCTGGCAAAGAAGAGGAAGAACATTGTTTGTTCCATTGTTAGAGCATAATTTAAATCTAATACCTTAAAAAGCAGCAAACAACTTACAAAGCACTTTCAGGTGTCCCAGTTTATTTTTGCTCTGGGTAATTATTTGTGAACACAAGCCGATCAATTACAGAAAAAAAAAGAATGTGTGCAGAATTCCATACATGCCTTGTAACCAATCCACAGTATACCCAAAATCTCTCCAGTACTAGAAAACTGCTTTGAAGATTTCAGCTGTTAAACTAGGTACGTTAAAAAACTTTCACTAAGCTCTGACCCTCTAGAAGAATTCCTAGTCTTTCAGGCAGAAAGAACACATCCTATATATAGGTTACGCTGACTTGTACTCTGGAGAGACTTAAGAGATTGGCTCTGATAGATATGGTGCTAATCATTTTTAATGTCTCAGAAGATACTGCAGCCTGGCTATTTTGGGACACCTTTTCACATTATGAGATTCAGTTTCCTTATCTATTTAATCAGAAGAACCCTTTGGAATTCATTTTGAAGTACTCGGCCTCAGACACTAGATTCTGACAATTAGTTTCCAACTGAACAAACTTAAAGGCATCATTGTTAAAACCTGATTTTTTAAAAGCTTTCTGAAGTGTCTGCGAAAATGTTTGTGCAGAATTTAAAAACCTAAGCAAACTCAATAGCCACTGAAGTTTAACAGAGAGCGTAAGTCACACAACACTTGTTTCTCACCATCACCTTAATTCAACACTGAAGCACTGCTGCACTGACATTATGAACACAAAAGCGTCTCATTTAAATAAGTCATTCTAATGAAGGTGCAGCACTGCAATATTTAAGAAAAAGGATATTTTTTTTTTTTTTTTTTTTTTT
>VFFE01007917.1:3127198-3267876 GCA_008921705.1 Burhinus oedicnemus
GGACTATAAACTGACTGGAAAGGGGGAAAAGAGGTCAGTTTGAGAGGAACTAAAAGTTAAAATGAAAGTAATCTTCACTTTTCAATTAGCTTTTAAAAAGTGTCCCTTGGTAGTACTCAAGCCTGCAGTGAAGTATGCTGTAACTTTAAAAATCTAAAGGTGAAAGAGTACCAGAATGGAAACCAGCCATGGCTCATTGTGTTGAACACAGACCTCAGTTTTAGCTCGTTTCCACATGATTAGTTCACTTTGAGACACACTTACAGGTGCCGTTCCTTTGTACCCATCTTCTGCAGTGTTATTAGTTGGGAAGACTCCCTGCCAGATATTAGCATAGTGTTGACCTTTTGGCTGAAGCTTGTTGCCCCATGGGAAAAGTCTATTAAAAGACATAAGCAGAACAGTTGTCAAACACTTTTTTTTGTTTCTAATAAAAAAAAAAAAGAAAAAAAAAAGAGACACACCACACACCCCCTCCTTCCTCCCCACATTACCCTGGAGAACTGTTTGTACTCCAGTTCCATTTGCACCAACATCTAGCAGGTTTTCCAGGAGAGCAAGGGTTCTACAAGGACCATTCGTACACGGAGGAGGGAAAGGCAGCACTGCCCTGTGCAGTACGTAGTCCAGGACACAGGATGGAGAAGACATAAGCCCGTTACCTTGTCTTCCCCTGCTCCCCAAGCCCACAATCAGGTAACCGGTGGATCCAGTGGCCCTACAGCTGCTGTGCAGTGATGTAGTTATTTACTTCTTAAGTTCTTTCACAACTCGTTGGGCCATGGCACTAAGGTCCTTCGCTACACCTTTTATCTCCTGCAACAGCAGCAGTCCTGGGTCTCGGCATTTTGTCACACCTCCCCTCTCTGCATTCTCCTCCCGTTATAGAGTTCAGATTGCAATGTACCATTTAGGTATTCAGGGAAATTCACTTATCTAAAGGAATCTGTTCAGAGTAAGTCAGTGTTACATTTACCACGGATGCACATACTACACAAGAAAAAGACATCGAGGGTAATAAAAACCCACACAACTCTTCCTTATCTCGTAAATACCAGTTTTAAATATTTATCGGGGCACATTTGTGACAGGTACCTATTCTCAAGGCCCCCCCGACAGCTGTATTCCCATTCAGCCTCGGTCGGTAATCGTTTCCCTGCCCACGTGCAGAATGCCACAGCATCATTCCAGGAAACATGAAGAACTGGATGATCCATTCTGGGGAACAAAATAAATAGGACAAGATCATCAGAACTAGGCAATGTCACAGGTATATAGCACACGCACTTTATGAAACTCTTAAGAGATGGCCACAAAGGATTACAAGGAAGTTCACAGTTCAGTTACAACTGGACAAGCTATCAGATTACTTTTACAGAAAATAGGCTATTTAAAGAAAGACAGCAAGCTACTAGTAGATGCTGGATGGGAAATGCAGCCAACAGAGAAAAACAAGAGAAAAAAATTAAGTTCTGTTTGTCTCATCGTGCTTTTATATACAGCTCTACACAGTTAACAAAGACATTTGTAGCTTGTGCTTTCTGTTTCCCCTTAGACCCCTGCTGTACCCAGGAGCCAGTGAAGAACCACCAATACACTGGCTAATGTGGAAATGTAGGTGTTCAGAGTAAAAAGCACCAAAAGCCTGCAGCGTTACTCCCCCTTGCTAGGCTACTTTAACGGTATCTTAACAAGAAGCCAAGATTCTCAACAGGAAAATTTACATTGCAGTCTAATGGCAAATGCTCTTCACTTCCCTGTGCGCTCTCCTCTTTGCTGCAGATTCTTTCTTTTCTGTCAGTCATGGGGTTTTTGAGGGAGAGGCGAGATGGGAAAGAGTCCTTACTCCTAGCAACATCATCTTTTGCAGCACCCAATCCAGGAAACAGTGAACTGCAGAAATTTAACAAAAAAGTATTTTTCATTGGGTGTTTCAAGCAGTCCAGTTTACACGGGTTTGGTTCTGGGGCTGCCCTTACAATCGTGGTCTCTTTTTCCAGAAAAAAAACCACAAAAACAACGCCTAATCATTCTTGTCACAAGGATCTTCCCCATCCAGGCCTCTACCAGACCAAGATCCTTCAAGAGCTGAAGGTACTGATCCAGAAGACAGATACAGAGGACTTCTTATTAACTTGCCTTTCCTGCTTCATTTAACAAGCCATCATATGCCTCCTGGTCCATTAGACTACTTCCACGTGGCAAGTTCACTAGCAGTTGTACTAGGTTAGGTTTGTGCCATACTTCTACAAGACTAGATTTACATGGCAGGTTTCCAACTCTTATCTGCTGACTGTGACCTAAATTTCTCTGTCTCCCCCTAACAACGCCTCCTGATATTATCTCTATTTTTGCCTCAGATAATTCTTTCATTGCCCTTGGAGAACAGACAATGGACTTGTTACTAAGCAGTTCAGCCATCAGATGATGGTACAGTAACATAGCCCTGTCCTTAGAGGACTCAAAAACATGCCAGCATCTACTAGATCTAGGCTAGAGAGTCTGACTTTATTTCAAACAGCAGTTTTGAAACTTTAACTAGTTGATTAAGCAGCCTGTGCCTACTTCATTGCCACCTGCCTAGTGAGAGAAAGAGAAATGAAGACAGTCACATCTCAGGAAGCATACAGTAATACACCCAACTACAACAACGGCTTTCAACATGTGCAACCCAGGGCTAGTTCTGCAGTACCCACAAAAAGCACCTGAGAAAAATTAAGCCTTTTGATTTGCTAGGCATAAAATTCATTCCACTTCTGAACTGAAAGATATCATATAAAGACATGGATCAGCAAATTTCAAGGTTCATGCCAGCAAAGCACGGCACTAACTATAGGCTACGAAAAAAATACAGTTTTCCAAAGCATTTAGAGCTTCTAGATAACAGTCGCAACTAATTTTCCACAGCAATCAGCCTACAAAGTCTGAATACATTAGACAGCACAAAACTCTTCAGTCATCTGCTGCCAGAGAGATAGGTCTCCAAATCCCAGGAGGAGGACACACTGCATGGACTCCTAGAGTACGCATGCAGCAGTCTTCCTCTCCAAAACCAGATCTGCACTGCATGCTCTGAAGTTGCTGATCCTCTAAAGACCTACTCTGTTCCACTGCTGATGTATAAATGTGACTAGAAAACACAGAGGCACATTTCAGTATGGTCTCTTTCCCCTTGGGTGGGAAGTGCTTAGAGACCTTTTTGAAATACTACTATGCCATTGGCCATACAACCACTGAATACTGCACACGGTGCACTAGAAGATGTGAAAATAATCGCAGAAGCAGCAGCAAGTTACTAATTAAAATTAAAAAACCTTTCTTGCACCTCCGTTCCTGGTCCAAGTTTACAGGTATATTTACAAGCACTGTGTATTATAGTTGAACGGCCATTTATGGCTTACCTGTTGGAGATACTAGAGTCAGGGCCCTCAGGGTGCTTCCAGTTGGCTCCCTTCACAGGCAACCACCAGGGAGCAGCTGCAACCTGAAAAGGGACAAGAATGGCCAGTGAAGATGACCTGAATTCCCAGCTAAAGGCTATTCTGAAAAACCACCATGTGACAACAGGCTACAAGGCTTTCGCTCACAGCTCGTGGCTCTGCCTGCAGCCAATTGACCTATTATGTTCCAAATCATCTCTGATGAGCCCAGGTGATCCTTAGATCCACAGTACAATACTGCTGGCCAGGGAACAGCCCAAGGTATGGAACAGCACAAAGAAAATACCATCCAAAAACAAGCGAGAGGGAGACTGAACCCTGAGCACACTTTTCCGAAGTACTGCCCTCTGGCTGCCTCTCCTTCCCTCCTACATTTTCTCATCTGCAGGTCTGATACAAGGCACGGTTTATCCTCTTTGAAAGCACAGCCTTCAGCACGCTACCTGTGGCGGACCAGAGTGTCCTCTCAGAAATTCTCAATTATACTTCTTCATCTCTGAAAACATACGCCTAAAACATTCAGACGGTAATAGTTGGAAGAGGTCATCCGGAACATTACAGTTTTACTCAATTCTTTTACAACCGTATGCCCACAGTAGAGTTAAACCAGCTAACCTCCTGGCTGACTTCAGTCTGACACATACTGTAGAGATGATTAAAAAGAGAGACAGTTGTGGGTTAAAGAGAATTTTCAGCCCAATTATTTGCTCCCTAGACTCAGTGTTTTGGAATAACTAAAACAAAATCCTGATGACATCCTTTAACTAGGGTCAAAACACGCGTCTTGAAACCCATTTGCTTTCCAGTTAATTAACCGAGTAAGCTGATATTAAATTGTTTGCTATCAGCTTCCAGAAGGTGGAGACAGAAGAGCCACAGAAGTTAAGCGAAGCCTTTTTTTTTTTCTTTCCAGCTGGTTTGCTGAGCAGCATCAAGCAGACAAAATACTCTGTTACAATGCAGATATCAAGTACTTCACTCTAACCAAAAGTCTCAAATTTGGTTCTGCAATGCCAAGGAATTATTCCTGGACTACATTCATTAAGGATTTCTTCTATTAGGCTTGCTTCAAAGCTGAGAAGGTCAGTGCACAGCATGTTTAACTATTCTATTCTGATTCATAGTCACATAGAAATACTTATCTTAATAATGAGTCCTTTCAGAAAATTGAGGCAAAAAAGAACACTTATGCTAACCATCAATAGTGGTTTTCTCCAGCAGCTTGAGCGCTTGCTTCCAAAATCCTCCTATTACAGAGATAATTTCCATAATGAACAAAAATCAAAGTAAATAAGCCTGCAATGCTTTAGGAGTTAAACGATCTACCAGCTGGTTAGCCCTAGAGCTAGGAGATCCAGGTGCGACTCTAGTAGTGGCCTGTAGAACAGCCTTCAGCAACTCCTACCCTCTCTACTGCCCCTCAGCTTTCCCCACTCAAGACATGGCCAAGGGAAGAAGTAGAATGTTTATTTCTCTACATCATGCTGCCAAACCATCTTTGGAAAGTGTTATACACACAGGTAGGAACTGTGCCAAGAGTGTTGTCCTTTAACTCACCGAATCCTTCAAAGGAAAGTCAAAAAGTAGAAGTCACTGAAAGCTGGTGCTCAGGAGACAGAGCGTCAGTCTGGTCAAACAATTTTAACAGCACCTTCTCGGAGGAAGCCGCACCCTTCAACAGTGACAAGCCTTTAATATGTAATTAGAGGTGTGTGAGAGGAAAAATTATGTATGACAAACATTAGTTGTTAAGAAAAATCCTGGTCCAAATTACACATCAGATCCCTCATTTGAATGTTTCAGGAGGAAAATAAACTGCAGTGGCTAAAAAATAGAAATGCTGCTAATACACAAAGACATCTCATTTTTAAAGGATCTGATCAGTCTATGCTATAACAGCTCCCATGACAGCTTTTCACTCTTCTCCCATCATCACATACGGATTTTGCCTATGGCATACATCTGGGTACCTTACCTAAAAGTTCATTTTAAGTCAATAGCAATCCTGGACTAAAGCTGCAGAGTTGTTGGCTTAAGCTCAGCTGAAAAGCACACAGCTCTCTGCGAGCTCTAGGCAAAAGCGGTGGAATCCCTGAACCTGCTGCAGGACTCCTCCAGGCTGGGAAGCCATCCACATGTGGGTTTCTGGTGCTCGCTCTTCCAAAGTGAGGGAAGAGAAGACATTGGTGTTAAGCACAAAAGAAATAAAGATGCTTTCAGCAGCTTGCGTATGACTGAGACGTTCTGTCCATGTGCTCTCCATCTAAATGGGCCCCTTCAGACATCCTGCTAAAACAATGACACTTTTTAAAGATCCTGCTTTATAATCTCCCTAGCATGACAAGCACATAAGTTGACAACACCAACCACATAATTCTGGCTCAGTATCTAACAAAGCCAACAACATTCTCCCCGCAATTGGAGTCCCTACCCTTTCCAAAAAAACATGAGAAGTATTTGATCTTTCTAGAAACTACAGCTCTGTTACTAAGCATTCAAACGGGATCTTCATTCAGAGAGGTGCTCCGCTCAACTCTCACAGCACTAAAGCCTTAGAATGACCAAGCTGCTAAACAGATACTACAGTCAATAGGCTTAAAAGTAGCGTGATTTAACCAATTCCTTGTATATTTTGAGCTTTAACCTTTAATCTATACTCAAGATAGGACAGAAATCCAGAGTCAGAATTTCACAGCTCTTTAAGGAAGAGAGCTGCAGTACTATTTTCTAAAAGTTCTCCATGAATCTGAAAGATGATGACTAAGGCTTCATCATGATAGTTTTAAGAACAACACATTTTTGTAAATGAAACTGCTGGGTTTTAGATAAAAACCTCTGCAGGAGACTGCAAAGACTTATGCTTTAGAAGACTTTAATTTTGGAAAACATTTTTGTTATGCAAAAGAAAAAGCAGATGCTTTCAATCAGAATGGTTTATATTAAACCAAAAAAATATAATCTCTCCGCATGAGAGCACTACGTGTGCACGTCTTCTGTTTCGGGCTCTGCTGAACGGAACACCAAATGGCTGCCAGTCTTTGCAGAACACCCAGATCTTTGGAGAAGTTACACATATAGTACTAGGACAGCGATAACAGTGATAAACTACGTACAGACTTCCATAATTAATTGGAAACTAATCTAAGTCAGCCGCTAACACCAGTGAGCACACACCAAGATGCTCCTTCCAAAAGAGAAAGTCATGTACCTGAAATCCACAGTCCTTTCAAAAAACTTCTCAAAAGTCTTTAAAGCTTTTAATTGCTCTAAATCTAATTAGCAGAAGAGCTAATTAGACAGAGATATTACAACATCATAGCTAATACAGCAAAGCCCTCCCTTGCCACTAATGAGCTTAGTTACTTTCATAATGCTTAGCGTTCTCATGCTTCACTCCAAAACATGTGTTCCGTAGACTGGCAACAGATTCGTCTTGTAAAAATAGCAGCATATGCTGCTGAATAGATCTTGAAGAGATGCTGAATTAGAGGACAATCTCTCCTTCATTTTGATTAACTCTTTACAGCATAGCCTACCACTTGTAACAGAATTGGTTAAATAACTGCTCTGCAAACACTGCACGACTGCCGCGATGCGTAAGGAAACGCAGTTCTAGGAGCAAAGCACGTTTCAGAGGCAGAGAAGCTCAGTGCTTGTTTTGGTCTGATCCAGCTGAAAATTTGGATTATCCGGCTCTCTGCTCCAGGATTAAACTTTAAGAACTCACTGTTCTGCTTATCACAGACCCATAGGGCTGTGAAGAAAAGAGAACATGATATGATAATACTGGGAAGATATACTAACAGTTAACTTCGACCTACAAGTTTGGCACTCAAATGATGCAATTTGCAGAACCGAAGCCTATACTCCCACTACCAGCCTGCGTAAAATTCAAAGTTTTAAGTATTCAATTTTCTTTTCAAAGTAGGCTGGGATATCCTAACTTTAATTGCTCCATTAACTGATGATTTCAAGATTTTTAGACTACTTGACAATTATCTTGAAGAAAACTCCTTCCTAAATAGACACAGAAAAAATGAAAGGGGGGAACATGAGGAAAGTCAGTGTCATTGTCAGCATTACACCGTTACTGGCACTGCAAGAGCAGCAGGGGAATACCCTTAAAAACACGTACAAAAAAACCTACAAAAACCCCAGCCAATAACCATGAAAACATTTGTACTGGTCTTGCATTTAACATGGCACTGGCCATGTTAGATAAACACAAGCCCCCACTTCAGCTCCGAATTTTAAATTCGAATCACATTTATATATTAGAATTACCAAAAATAAACTCAACTGAGTAGCTAATCTTGGCTCTAATTCCATTTCTAACATACAGCAAGTCACTTGGAATAACAAAGCTGTAGATTTTAACCTTAAGTCAGGCCCATAAGATGATGAGAAATTCATGCTGTTGTCCAGACATGTAGGATCAAAAAAAAAAAAACCCACTTTTTTTTTTGATGTGCTACAGCATTATAATGCTATTTTAATATAAAAAGGCCTGCACACACTAGGTCAAGATAAACATCTGGAGGAAGCAAAAGCTATTGCAGGGTAAGAACTTCAGCAATTTAGGAATCGACTGTCTGAAAAGAGATTTTCTGAGTGAAAACTAGTTTAAGTCTGGAAAACACTTCAAGAATCATATATTAAGCAGTGGGTTCTTAAAGATACACACATTTCAGTTTCAGAAGCTGATGTAATAGATCACCACTTATTTGAATGAGATTGCATTAAGCACTGCACATCTTTAATTTGCAAAAAGCATCCCCTTGGCTACAAAAGGAATGTGTGCATAGGCTGGAAGCAGGGAAGTTATGAAGCATTATCTCTGGGAAATATACCCTGTGGCCTCAGCACCCTCATTGCTAACATTGGTAAGATGTGAGGAAAAAATAGTTATTCAGTAAAGAATATAATTTTTGGATGAGGTTTTATTTTATCCATGCACGGGAGATACACATAAATCTCTTGTCGATTTTTCCTCCTCTAAATCATATCCTAAACCCTGAACCACTGATTAATGGACTGCTGAAGAAAGAGGCAGACAGAAAAGAGAACATTTTTAGTAGAGCAGGGAGTTTAAGAAATAAAGATAATTACTGTGCAACAGATGAGCCACTGTCATTTTCCCTTCAGAAACCACAAAGAAATCACATTAAGTTTGGTCCTGGTCACAAGTAACTGTACACCTATTTTTCTAAGTAGCATTAGCCTACCTTTCCAACAACCCTCAAAAACGTCTTCCCTCTCCGAGATTCAGGGCAGAGATCTCTCTTCCACCTTCCACATTCAGCTC
The DNA here is from genome assembly GCA_008921705.1 of Burhinus oedicnemus. Lineage (NCBI taxonomy): Eukaryota > Metazoa > Chordata > Aves > Charadriiformes > Burhinidae > Burhinus > Burhinus oedicnemus. The sequence goes on from VFFE01007917.1 coordinate 3,135,944, forward strand.
CCAAGCAAGCATCATTACAGCGCCTCCTTCCCTCCACTCCACCAGCCAGGTGCTGCCAGTCAGAACCATGGAATGGTTTGGGCTGGAAGGGACCTTAAAGACCATCTCATTCCAAACCCCCTGCCATGGGCAGGGACACCTCCCACCAGACCAGGTTGCTCCAAGCCCCGTCCAACCTGGCCTTGAACACCTCCAGGGATGGGGCAGCCACAGCTGCTCTGGGCAACCTGGGACAGGGTCTCACCACCCTCACAGGAAAGAATTTCTTCCTCTTATCTAAATCTCCCCTCTTGCAGTGCAAAACCTTTCCCCCTCGTCCTATGGCTCTGCTCCCTGATCCCTCCCCAGCTTTCCTGGAGCCCCTTTAGGCACTGGAAGGGGCTCTGAGGTCTCCCCGGAGCCTTCTCTTCTCCAGGCTGAACACCCCCAACTCTCTCAGCCTGTCCTCACAGCAGAGGGGCTCCAGCCCTTGGATCATCTTCGTGGCCTCCTCTGGACTCACTCCAGCAGGTCCATGTCCTTCTGCTGTTGGTGTCCCCAGAGCCGGGGTAACGTTAACCCCCACCTGCCTGCAGAAGCAGACCGTGGCTATGAACAGATGAGCTGAGCACCGGGCCCACGATTTCGCATTCCCAGACATCAGCAAGGAGGAGCTATTCTGGGCTGCTGCCTCAGCACAGCCCAGCTCTCAGGGGACACGTACCCATGCAGCTTTTTGGCTGGCTGTTGTCACCACCTTCACGAAGTCCTGCTCTGGGTCAGAGGTGGAAATCAGCGGAGGGCAGAGACAAAGCTTAGCCCTCTTCCGATTTCAGCTTTGCAGTCGGATTCAGAACATATCACACCACGAGGGGCAGTTAGAAACAAGCCGGAGCCATGGAGCGGTCCCACTTGATTTTCAAGCCATTTTCCAAATGCAAGGAAAAGCCCTCCGGCAGATGTATGCTCCCTGTTCACCTTCGCCAGTCTGCAGCTCCGCTTCTCCTTTTTATCGGCATACCGAAAACGGCACGAACATGACCTATTTCTATGCAGTACATCATCTCTATAGCAACAGGCTTGTGTTTAAGTTGAAACAGCTGTAACTGAGTCAGGGAGACATTGCAATGTAAATAGTGTGGAAGTGAATCCCGCTTCAGGGCTCAAGACAAAGAATAGGTCTCTCCTAGCCAGTTATCAGCGTTGTCATAGTAGCTTCATAAGGGAGCCATAATCTACACATGTAGCTGTAATTCATATTTGTACTTGAAAATACTCTGCAGAGAAGAACAAACCTTCTATAATTATGTACATAAACTGAACTGAAACATGATTGTCAAATTCTCCACCAAATCAGTAATTAAGCACACTGAAACAGCTTAGAAGTAGACAGTTGAGTATTTTTTCCAGAAGATAACTAATACTTGATGCTGGCAGCTTCTGCAATGCTACTGCAAGTCCCATGCTATTTATTATATCAATTAAAAGTCCCAGCTCCCCAAAAGCTCTAATTACAGAAGAAACTGTTTTCATTCTTATTTTCTAAGGTTTCTAGCCTCCCTCATTAGCTCAGAAATGAAAGCAATAAGGGGTTTTGTTTAATATGGAACATTGATATTGTTTGCCTTGAGTTAAGTCCCAATATTTTAAAGCAGTTTAAAATTGCAGTACCACAGAAAGGAAAGGCAGCAGCTTTATTCAATAAAGAACAAATATAGTTGAATTCAGCTGTTAGAGAAAAGGTTTCAGACTTAATAGGAAGCTAGCACTTTACTTTTATGAAGGGACCTTTTCCTTTGCATAAGGAAAGATCACTGACTCTCATTCAAACCGTGTAATACTTCACAGCTATGTCAATCCTCCAAGAAAAATAGCCAAAAATATTTGATGCTAAAATGCAGTAAGATTCATTAAGTGCAAGTTTTGGAATCCAAAGAAGCTTCTTTTGAGGAACTGATATTCCTGGTGAGTTCCATCTCTGGAAGTCTATTTTTCAGCCAACGTCTAAATCTGCACTCAAGCTAGTCATTTCTTCCAATAAACAAATGAATATGAGCTTTAAGAATGAGGCATGTACAGATATTTCTACAGCCTGAGGCGAAAGCAAACGCCTGCTTTAAAGTTGTAGTTTATACTGGTAAATATGGACTAATATTACAGGTAATTCCCAGTGAGAGATGCTTCCTGCACGTCATTCTTTATCCCAGTCGTGGGAGCACAGCATAAAATAGAGATTAACAGTTCAATAGCTGCATCTTCCCAACTCCTTATAGGGGATATCTGAAGCATCAGGGGCTGCAGGAAATAGGCTTACCTATCTCTTCCTTTGATTTCAGTTTCCTCTCTGGAAGGCCTCTGAAAAAGGAAAAGCCAAGTGCGGTATAGGTGAAATTTACCCTTACAGGAACAATAAGCCTATTTGTGAACTTCTGCTTATGCATCCTATGCATGTTGACATTTTAACAGTACCAGACTATACAATGACCCACCGGCTCTCCCTTCAAGCCACAGAAAAGCAAGTTATTACTGGATGCTGTCAGAAGGTACATTCTCCACAGTACCTGCTGCAAACACTACCACTGCTATCCTGCCTGCAAATGTTGCTGGTTTCATTACTGATTTGAAATACTCATTTGAAATGCCTAATGTTTTCATTGTTTTTAGAATGGGACTATGCCCTTGGAGTTACAGGCTAGAGGCACTACTATAAATAGGTAAATTGCACAGCTCAAGACCACTGCAGAGGTTTCCATACAAACAGGGATGAAAGTAGCATCCAATAGTTCTAGAATGACCAGAACTCTGTAATAGTATTTGCTCGAGTCTGCCAGTGAACTGATTTCAGCCCATTCTCAGACCAAAAATTCAATGCCTCTTAAAGACAAAGGAAGTATACAAATCTGTATGCTTTCGGTCTCTTCACTGCAGAATTCATCTGGCCTAGAAGTAAAAATTAATTTTGCTATCTTCCACAAGCCAAGAATAAAAATGTTCCCACCACTCTCCAGCGAGCAAATCTGACTTCACTGTCCTGCAGTCTCGGTAAGTGCTATCCTGTTTACTTTTTTCCTGGTGGCTGCACAGCAAGTGAAACTCTTACAGTTATTCGCAAGAGCTCTCAAATCCCCTCAGCTGGCAAGTACGCCTCAGTACCTTCTCATTTCACAGACACAATCCCCATGCTTTTTACTCTAGGACACATTAAAATGCCATATAAATGACATTTTACAATGCCACTGAATAATACCACCGGGTATGCATTTCCCCCTCTCTACTGCCTCCTTAACTCAGGGAGATAAAAGAGCAGGAAAACAGCTTCACCATAAAATAAGAATAGCAAAATCTCTAAATTTTGAGCTTTTTCCATTTCCCCAAATTCTCTCAGAAGAGAAGGGGGGGGACATGGGACAACACGGATGGACCTCCAAGTGCCCAGCTATTGGCAATTCTAGTCTGTGTTTTATCTATGACATCTAAACCAAAAGCCAAGTACCCAAGAAAGGTCATAACTTAATAGCTGTAATAGATGCTGTAATTAGTAGCTGGTTTTAATCTGCAAGTCTGAGAACCAATTTTAATATGTGAAGCTATCAAAATTTGTTAAGCTCACACAAAACGTTTTGGTTTCAAAGGACCTTCTACCTTCCCCCTAGAAAATCCAATTTTATTTGAAAAAATCCTCACCAATTCTATCAGTAACCCCCTCGTCTGTTACAGTGCTAAATTTTCACTCTCTGCCATGTTACCACCACAAACTTAGAGGCCAAAATTAAAACTCAAGTTCCCAGAAATCTAGAACAATTCAATTATTGGCTGCTACACCCCTTTTTACTGCTTCCCTTCCAGAGGAGGGTTCGGTCCAACCTACATTCCTGCCGCAGTGGCTATCTAGGAGACCACCTCACCTCCAGGAAATGCACACCCAAAGCTCCAACAATTATTCTACGTGCTAAGCTGGTTTGCTCCAGCATTAGCTTTCACCAGCCCCACCTCTGTTCTAATTTAGCTGTCTGCTTCCTTTGAGGGCCTATGATAAATTCGTCTGGTTTAAGAACTGGAGAAGCCAAAGTGGACAAATAGAGCCAAACCCCGAGATACTCCCCAAGAGACACATGCACTTCACTATTTATGGGAGCTGTAATACACCATTTAGTTCAGTATCTTCACTTCCACCTTTCCCCCAATTCTTTCATTGTGAATGAAATACTACTTCCAAAATACACATTCCTATTGCTCTTCCCTTTTTTCACGTCTGCATTTAGCACCCCTGTGCTTCAATGGGAGAAAAGCCTTATCACAACACGTCTGAGCCACTAAGGCAAAGTAAAAATAGTCCTTTCTCCCATCCATTTGGTGGAGGGATTTTCAGTACTAGTAACACACCAATGTTTCTATCTTATTTCTGCTTTTCATGTCAATAGTTATGATTCAAGAGGGTACATACCACTGTAAGATATTAGTTGACTAAGCTATACATCAAAAAAAAGCCTTAATCTTCTGTTGGTGATCATTACAATCTGCTGAGGCAAATGACCTTCATGCAATTTACTCTTTTTTCAGATTACGTTTGAACAGTTACACTGCAGTAGCCAAGTTTTAAAACATGCTTTTTTTTTTTTAAAGTAATTGAATAGCATTAGATTCCTTTCACCATTTTTTCCCCAGCAGCCACTAGTAGAATTGAAACATTTTGGGCAATGTAACAAGAAGATAGTTTGTATTTTCTATTGTTTAATTTAAGCTTGCAGATCCCTAGGAAGAATTTGCTTTCGCAGACCCCTTAACATCCCTGCCCCATAGTTGGGATGCTTCTGCATTTTAGCAGTAAGAAGTTTCTTGCAGGTTGTCTATAGAAACTTCTTACTTGAAAGCATGATCTACAGAAAACTGCTAATGCATTTTATTAGTTTCAATTAGCTGAGGTAAGCATGGCCTACACAGAATTCGGCTGTCTGAGAAGCAGTCTGACTACATTACATACTAAGACCACATCCCCACAGCTGATGCTTCCCTTCCCTGCAACTGAAAAACGCTTGCTTGCTCTAGTCTGTAAACTGCACTGTCACAAAAACCAAAGACTCTCAGAGCAACTAAGGTCTGCACAGTATTATCAACTTTTATAACCTCTCACGGAAAATGCATGCTAGAACAAAAAGACACAGTTTTGAGAGGCAGAAGCATATACAGACAAAATTCTAAGTTGTATTTTCAGACATTGGAGTTCTCTTTCCAGCTGTACCACTGAGCTGCCTTCTGACACCCTCTCCTTGCAGACAGAAGTTCCTTGCTAAAAGCTGGATTTCATGGTATGTAGCTGGTGAGGGGGCAGACAGACAGGAGGAAGAAAAGCAGCTTCTAGTTTCTTTTTCACCTCCTCACAATATTACCATGTTTAAGAACATAAGTTTGTCCACAGCATCAGCATAAAGTTAAGAAGTGCCAAACTAAAAGGCAGGCAGTCACTATTCTCCAGATCACTTTACCAAAATAATTAGTACAATCTTTCTGTGTGTCTATTTCAACAATACTCTGCATGCTAGCAACTCACAAAATGACCTAATAATAAATACTGGTAACATGGCAAAAGGACAGTCTCCTAAAGTTTACTTTTAACAAATACAGAAAACCTCCATGAAGAAGCAGCCAAAAAGACCAGTTTGGGCTCCATTCCAGCTCTCTGGCATAATACTTGTTGTGTTAGCATTACAGCCAACACTTCAAAATTTGGCTGACACACCCGGGAAAGTGGCTCCCGACACTCTGTTACATGTTTATACAAATAGCCAAGACTGAGCTTACACCAGCATTCTTAGGGTTTGTTTGTTTGTTTTAAAACAGAGGGCCTGATTTAGGGATTTCTGCATCACAGAACTAGGGCAGGAAAAAGTATTTCTTTAATACTGACTGTTGTGAAGATGGGATGAGCCCATCTGCATTTATTCTACCTTCAACATCAGTTATGGTAGTGTTTGGGAAGTCCAATTTAGTCTTCTTGTATCTCACGGTACACAAATGTTAGTCCTGAATTAAAAGATAATAAACTATTCTTGGAATAATCTTTCCTTGCAGTAGAAAACAAAACCTCACATTTTTTGCCAGTTATTCACAGCACACATTCACATACGGCTTCTTAAAACCTCCCATCTATCAGTCTGCCCCTTGAAGACAAAAATCAAACTCTACAGGCTTCCACCCCCAACCAAGACCATCATTTATATAGAACAACAAATATTCACTACTCTAAGTTATTGCACCATGCACATAGAATAAAAGTCTCTGTGTGTGATAAACTATTTTGGAGAAAATTAAATGACTAAATATTAAAGCCTCAGATTTTCTCAGTTGTTTGTCATAATAAATAATCCTCTAAACTTCTGAAGTTGTACCTTGGATCAAATGGTGTCCAGAAGTGGAACCTTGCTACTAACTAAAAGAATTTCATCTCAGACTGTCCCACCTCTCTCTTTGCTTATCTAGCATCAGAAGGTGCAACAGGTGGCAAGAAAAAGTTGTGCTCCTCTATAGATGCGGTTTCACTTAACACTTACTTGTATCTAACAGAACTATTGCCAAAAGATGCAGTTTCAGTCCTGCTACTACCTTATCCCTGCCGTGCGTACATCCTGCTTCCCTGTGTCAATTCAAGCAGCTGCAGAATGAGCCAAGTTAGCGTCGCTGATCCAAAAGAAAATTAACCAAAAAACCCAAAGAAATTCCCATCCAGAGTAAATGCAACTTGAAGCCACACACACCCCCAAAATTGCCACACTACGCACATCAGAATGCTTCATTTCTCAGGCCTTTTTAAAGGCATGGGACAAGAGATCTGGAAATGCAGTGTGTTCATTGGACCTGAGGATAACTGATGGGAAGGGGCCTCAGGAGGTCATCTTGTCCAAACTTCTGATCAAAGCAGATAAATTCATCCAGGAGATGACAAGACATAATCTGCTTACTATCAGGAGCGGTAAAGATTAACTGACATGTTAGGGTTAAGGAGGACGTAAAAGAAGCCTAAGAAAGGCTCAGCAACACATTCACAACAGAAAAGGCAGGGGGGAAGCTTTGCTACTGAACTTTTGGTTATTTTTAAACCAATATTCACTTCCACTCAACAGGGAAACTGGATCAGCTACAGTTTAATCAGCACTGCACCTACCAGGATCACTATGTTGCTCTAGCAAGATGAAGGAAACTGAAAAAACAGGAACGCATACAGAATCTTCTACAGAGATGCAGGGAGCACAGTAAACAAGCCGTTCACAACATAATGAGGAGTCTTACAGACTCAGGTCTGCCACAGAAATGACACTTCTTTGGAATATTTGCCTCTAGATAGCCTAGAAAAAGCACTCATGCAAGCACAGTTATCATATCAGATACACAGATTACCCTCATTTTCTTAAATTGGTAAGATCCAGGATTTACCCACTTTGTTTGGACGTAAGACTGCACTGGCAGAGCGTGCCAGTCACACGTACGTAGGCTCTTGGAGCCAGAAGCACTCCTGTCCTTTGCCGACGTAGCACATCACTCAGTAGAGCCATTACTGACATCTGACATCCAAAGCATCACTGTGTTACACATAATGCAAATAAACAGCCTTATATCCACACCACTAATTACAGTCCTAAATATCTCTCATTTAGGAGGCAAAAAAGAAAAGAAGGGGTTGATACTAACCTTTGCTAGTCAAGAGCAGATTTTTTTTTAATTGTTTGTTTGTTTAAAAACAAAAGAGACCAGAGAATAGACTGTAAATCCTCCACACTTGAGGGAGTCTATTATTCTAGACCAAATACTCCTCCATAAACCCCATTTTTGTACGTAGCTTTGGGAACATGACACCATTTAGATATTACTGCCATAATTGCTAACACATCTACCACAGTGACTGGTAAGTAAGTTTTACCCTGCTGTGTTACTCACTGCCTGGTGGATGTCAGCCTTGACTTCTTCACTCAGCATTCCCTCAAACACAAAGGAATCGCCAAATTTCTCTGCCTATAGAAAGAACAAAAGATTCAACAGTATTATCAAAGGAATGTTATTCTTAAAACACCACTCACATTTACAGCTTTATCTTATTAAGGATAAGGACATTCTAATAGTAATTTTGAGTTCTCTTTCAAGGAAGATATTTTGAAAAAGAAGAGAAGGCATTTTATCTCTGGATGTCATTGTTCTTCAGCAGGCACTGGACAGATGGCAGCTCACAGAGCTTCTGCAAATGTTTTCACTTCCATTAATTAAAAATGCAGTTCCAATTGTCCTAACTGCTTTAAAATGGTACAGTCAATAATCTAACATTCAAGGGCATATTTCATTTCTCTTATTTTTCCTTTGGGAATCACAATAAAAAACTTCAGCCTTGTCACTTACGGCTCATATTCATCCCTAGCACCATGTTTTAAAGTGCTGTTATAACAATATAAGAGTTTAAAGTAACCCAATCATCTAGCATTATATAAAGCCAAAAGAAAAAAACATACAAATCATTTCAATGAATCACAGCACGTGATACCAACATAGGGGTTTTTCCCCTTGGTAAACTAAGTGAATTGATACACTAGGGAAGTCAAAACATGTTACCAGAATTCAATGCATTTGCCCTTCTCAATTTCTTCATTTTATTATAGGCATTCAAAGACTGAGAATGATCACCACGATCATGCTCAGAACTCTTCAGGCAGCACAGTTTGAAAGAAGGATCCCATTCATCACCCAAATACACAAGTTTTAGCATATGACCCTAATCTTTATACATTCAGTTTCAAAAATGAAAGAGAAGAAAAATACTTTTTTTTTTTTTCCTCTCCTGCCCAATCTGAAATACCCAGAGGCAAACAGATTTATCACCTAAAGGACCCCACATTTCAGTCTCACAGCCTCCATCAAGGGTTTAGTTCTGGGGTTTTTTTGTTTTTTGAAGTTTGTTTAAAAAAATACTTCTGGTTCAACAAGATAGCTGTACATCTGGAGATTTTTTTTTCTTCAGCTTTCTATTTACTTTCAGGTTTCATTTGCTACTGGATTTCAGTCTAGTCCTTAATAAAAGAAAACCAAGTAGGTTGGCTCTGTTTACCCGCAGTAAGTAATGTGGACATTATTTAAATACACAAAAAACAGCTCAGCTCCATCCTAAAAAAAACCCTCCAGAATCAGTGCTGTTTACTCTAACTCCGAGTTTATTTGTCCAAATGCAGCGTAAAAGGGGGCCCCACGTGAGGGGGGAAGGCAGAAAGGGTAAGTGAAGCACCCAACTCCACCAGCTGAGCCACGAAGCCTGTCTGAAGCAGACTGCATCTGATGCAGTGCTACGAATACCACTGCACACGTGCTCCTTCCACCGGTCGTTTGCAACAAGTAAGCCCTGTTCAAACTCAAAATTGTTCTGCAACCCTTTGTCATAGTTATTGAGCTAAGAACTTAAAAACAGAAATAGTGCCATAGATAAAAGAAGCCCTTCATCCACCCAGAAGGATCCTGTCTTCCAAATGAGAACCAGTTTATCAAGTGAATTCAGCAAAGTACCTCCTTTGAGACCTGATCATTACCAAGACTTTTATTTGCCTAAAAGGCCTGTCAGGGTTTTATAAAAGTTGCGTAGGAACAGTCAACTGTCAGGAAAGATCAGAGCCTCAGGCACAGGTAGCTTCTTTCTTGGAAGAACCTTAACATATTCTTTCTTAGTCCATTGTTCCCAGTAACATGCACGGAACTATTATTATACGTGCTATTATATCTGCTTTAGACAGCAGGGCTTTCTATTGCTCAGCTCATTAGCAAGTAGCTGCGCTGAACTAGCCTGCAGAGTCCTCAGCTATCACAGCTTTTTAAATCCTTTCTCCCCTGTTCCTCCAAAATAAGGGAAAACCTAACAACATAGTTGTGCTGGTACAAAGCACAACTGGTCCTAGGACCCAAAGGTCAAAAAAACCAAACGAAACAAAGACCAAAACACCCTGCATAGACATCTTCAGTCATCTGTTAGCTTCACCCAGGCTGCCTCGGTCATACTGCAGTGAAGATACTAGTTCAGATATCACGACACTTACTAAATGTAAGAGTATACATTTAAATGTGCTTTCAGGCCCTGGGCAGCGAGGCAAGACAATTTCATCTCTCCACTGCTTACACCAGAAATACTCTACTGTGCAAGTATTGCGACCTCCTTCAAAAAAAAAAAAGCCTCAGTTTTTAACAGGAATTTTGCCAATACAAAGAAAGATGACAGGAGACTGTATCGCTTTCCGCCTTACCTCAGTAACGTACCCAGTAGAATTCACAAATCTCTCAAACTCCTCATTGCTGACCTCATACTGATCCATGTAGAAACTGTTGACGCGGACTCTTCTAGCAGGCCATTCTCCATCTTGCCGTATTTCAGGCTCATCAGTGCCCATTGTGAACACTCCTCCTGGAATAGCGACCATCTGCAGAGAAAACACCACCCAAAAGATTATGAAAATGAAAGACCGAAAAGTATCTTAGAGGTCCTGCTCCTCCCCCACCTCATCTTTGGAGGTGCTTTTGCTTTGAGCAGCATTTCACTGACAAAAGCAGCACAACAAAATGGCAACAGTGGCATCTTGATCACCACCTGTTAGGAAGAAATAGGATGCAGAACTTAAATTAAGAACAAAAACCCCATTTGCAGCTCTTTCTACATGAAGTCTGGGTAATTCAGAACTTTTACTGAGGGTAATGTTTGCGCTCTAATGAGGAGAAACACGTTCCCCTACTGCACCTAAGAGTCAAGAAACAGCCAAGAAACAATCCAGAGTCCTTCCTGCTCATTTTTAGATGAGGAATTTTGGCATTTCACTCTATTCCTGGGAAGGCTTGATGCATCAATGAAGACTCTGGAGATTATGAAACTGTAAAGTGCTCTTTTGTGGACAAGCCCACGCTTGTTTGCATAGTAACTACACATGGATTTTCATTTACTAACAGACACATGCAGCATTTTATTACCAACCATGCTGCTCGCTGGCCGGTAGGCACAGCACCTGCAGCTCTGTGTGCCAGAGACGAGACAAACTTTCACATCAGTTATATTCCACTCCTCTGGAAGACTGGCCTTGGGCAAGAGCCTCAAGCTTCAGAAATAAAGGACGAGTGACAGAATAACATTTTAACTATTTCAATAAGATGTTTTCCCTTCAAGACCTCAGTTTCCAAAGAAACAAAACACATATTCCTTCAGCTTTAGCAGGCTCTCTTCAGGAAGACCAAGGCCCTCAAGGTCTTGTCATGCCTCATCAGATGTTTCCCAAGAACCCTCTAAAGACCACAGACTGAGCAACGCACTCCTCTCCCAAAAAAACAAGAGTATCCACAATCCCTGCTCAGAAGCTTGTGCTGGAATGGAGAATGACAACTCAGGCTGCATAAAAACTTACCAATGGGCAGGTGATGTGTCAAGGGCTGGCTACCCAAGAGCTAGCTTGCCAAGATGTTACCCAACTGATCATCAACAGATGAAAGAACTGGGGAAGAAAACTCCCTCTCCTTTCTTTTCAGTATTCCTGAGCTACCTTCACCCCCTAACTCACATTGAATTCAACCACCTCATTCCTCCTCTGGCAACAGTCAGAGGCTTGGGAGTGGGTGAGCCCCTAAAAAGGCAGCCAGCACTGACATAGGCATCCCCCAGGAAAACAACCTGGGATGTCATACTGCACCTGAACGTACCCTGGCAGTGATCTGTGACCACAGGCGACTCTTACAAGGAATTCAAGCCAGTGGACCAGTGACAGAACCTAAAATGAGTAAAGCCAGTTCTAAGACATAGCGGCTTTTTTTTTTTTTTTCAAGATCCTGATGTTTGGTGTGCAGGAAATTCAAGTCTAATAACAGAAATATTCACTGAGAGGGAACTTCCCAGAGTAGCACGCTTCCAGCACTACTCCAGAAGTGTAGTTTAAGTTCTGACAGAAAAAGAAGCCTGGGATTTAGATGTACAAGAGTTCAAACAAAACCGCATATACATCTAGTGGAATAACAGTGTGCAACATGTATATTAAAAGTAGCAAAACTGCAGAGAGAGGGTAAAAAATGTGAACTGATGTAACATTATTTAGATGAAGAAGCAGGTTCACAGAACCAAACATGAACTTTGGACTTTGTACATACAGCCATTTTGCAGCACAGCCTAGATTATAGGACCTTGATTCTTCTATAGTTGGAGTTTTTTTTGTTTTTTTCCTTACTTTACAAGATTCTCTTCATAAAGTAGGATGCTTTCACCAAAACAGTTTATCTGGATGCCCACACTGACTCACGAAACCAGGAAAACAAAAAGAATCATTAGTTACCTTCCAGCTTCTGCAGTTTACTGTTATTTATCTAGTTATAACACCACCAGCATACCAAACAATCAGTAAATAAGTTCACATCTGCTATCCACCACGTCTCCCTATTCTTAAGGGAATCTGGAGTATTTAACATAATCTTATATATCCAGTTTCATTGTTTCTTCTCTACTATAGATCTCTCCTTTTACTTGGATCTCTCCCAGCAACACTTAAAATTCACACAACTTGCAAAAGGCCTGTAAGAAGTGCTACAAACACTTTTTCCTTTGAACTAACCACATTTGAAGCTAGCTGCATCCTCATAACTTTTTCTCCACTGAGCACTTACAGATTGCCTTTAACTGAATCCATAAAAGGGCTTCAGGATAAATTTGCTTACATTTTTTAGGACTTACGGAATGACAACGGGGTACAAAGTTGCACCACTTCCTTCCTTCCGATCTCTAGCCAACCCACTGTAGCTAAAACAACTCCTTGAAGCAGTCTTCAAAGCAAGATTCACAGCTCACTAGTGAGCTGCTGCCTAAAAGCATGTGAAAAATTAACTCTTACTTTACAGCCTAGCATTCATTTCCAAACCCTGAAAGACCTCGACAGGTTGCCAGTGTACGTTCAGCTAGGAACATCCAAAGGCTTCCTTACGAACCTGCTGCTTTTGCAGCCTTCTCACACAGTGACAACTGTGACTTCTGGCATGTCCACCAGTGTTGTGCCCGACACTGACACCAAATATTGATTCCACAGCAAGGCTCATTTCACAGCTCCACCTCCTGTTTGGAAATAGGACCTTCCTTTGACAGCCAGCTTTATGATAACACAGTATAGGCTGCAAGGCTCAGATGTCTCAGAGCACTCTTCAGCTGAGAATGGTGGAACACAACACTAAGTAAAGAACAGATTTTCTGCATAGACATCACATCCAGAAACCACATTTGTATAGTTAATTAAGCAGCTTTAACATCCCGTTTTAAAATACAGGTAGCTAACACAGAGGAACTAATCTCTAATAAATATCGAAGTTGAACTATGGAGGCAGAAGTCTAACAGCAGAGGCTGACAGATACATCGTTTACCGTATTAGGTAGTGTGCAACAGTAATTGCCTGTATCTTCACAATGTTACTTAGCTAGCGCATGTAGTTTGTTGTCCTTCAGCTCAGCTTCGACAACAGGGACCACACTTGCCTATGATTATACTTACATGGAAAGCATTACAGTAATGTAGAGCAGACCCACTAAAGGGGGTCTCCCCATTTCTAAAGATGTAGTGGAAATAATTCATCTCAGTTGTGGTTGAGGTAGAAGCCAATTTTTCCTTCACTTCCCTTTTGGTAAAAATGTTTTCTAGCTAAGCATAAACAAGTTATGCTGTGAACATAGCTTAAAGTCCAGCAGCAATTAGTCTTCATTATCTGCTGTTGAATTTGCCAGCTGCCTTGCATAAGGTAAGAGTCAAATGATTTTTTCACCCTACAGTGAGGCTCACAATGAAATGCTGAAATTTATTACATGAAACGTAGATCAGTTACATAGTCCCCAAGTGCAGTATAGATTATTTAATTCAAACTCTATAAATATACTCAAATTTCTTAAGTGCAGCCTGCAATCGTAAAGCCATAATTACCACTGTGCATCCTTCGCTTTACCTGTTAAGTGCCCATGCTGCCTGTGTGACGCAGGCTTTCCCCAAGCTGACACAGCTTCCCAGTGTTACAGCAGGAAAAGGCAATTAGAGAGGCAGCCCCTCACGCTTTTATTATTTGCAAACCGTCTTGCACAAGAACAAGATTTAAGTCTGCTATGACATGATTTTGTCTACCAAAGTTTCCTAGCACCTTTTATGAAATGAAACAGCAACCCCATTTCCGATAACTGAAAATATCTCATCCAGTGAGGCATTTGGTCTCCAACGATACAAAAAGTCTCAGTATCGCTGTAGGCACCATCGTAGCACGTCAACCCACTCTAAGCACTGCCTTCATCAAGAACGCACGCTCAGCTCCGGACAGTGTCTTTCAGAGGAGCAGCAGCAATAGAAAGGAATAAGCAATTAAAGACATATGAAGAGAATCTGAAAGGCTATCTAGATATGGATACATAACTGCTAGCTTTGCTGAAATACGCACGAGAGACCCAACACATCACTTGTCAGTGTTCCCATTCTGTTGATACCAACATAGACCTAAAAAAGATGAAGTGAGGGGGGAACCAGATGCACAGAAATGTTGATATTCACCAAGTCAGGGACTACACTAACCGAGCTACCACCTCCTCGGGCCGGACGGCAACGGATAGCCCCGCTCCGGCTCACGTATTCCCGGTGTTAGCCAGATAAAGGTGTGAGGAGGCCTGCCGAAACAACCGCTCAAGAAAAACACCTCGAAATCGCTTTATCACATCTCGGCTTTGCCCTCCAGGGAGGAGCAGTTGGGGCGCACACGGGTGGGGACGCAGGGAAGGCCCCCAGGACACGGGCCCAGGCCTTTCCCCATCTTCAGGAGCACCCGAACGGTCCGGGAGACGCGGGGGCTCTCACGAGTTCGGCCCCGGAGGGCTGCGAAGCGGCTGGAATTCCCGTCTCTACACACAGACGCCCGCTCGCTCGGGGCGCTCCGGGCACCCCGCAGGAAGCCCCGCTTCACGGCCCGGCCCGGCGCTCGGCGCCCCCCGCCTCAGGGAAGGGGGAGGAAACAACGGCCTCGCGGGGCGGCGCGCGCGGCTCCCCCCGCCGCTCACCGGCCTGTGCCCAGCGCTCCGGCCGCCCCCCGCCGCCGCCGAGTACCGCTGCGCCGCTGCCTCCCGCCCATCAGCGCCGCCTCGGTTAGCGCTACACCCGCAGTCCCCGCCGGGAGCCGCCGCCTCCCCCGCAGCGCGGGTGGTCGCCGCCAGCCCCAGCAGGAGGAAGCGGAGACAGCGGGACAGCCGGGCGCAGGCTGCTGCGGGCGCAGCCATGTTGGCGGAAGCACCACGTGCCGCCCGCGGTCAGGTGACGCGCCGCGCCTTAAAGGGGCCGCGCCGCGTCCCGGAGAGGGCAGGTGGCGGCGCCTCTTGTAGCCTTTCCTGAGGTGAATCTGAAATTTGCCTTTCCATTGCCGAAAAATAACTTGGTGCTGGAGCGAACATGGCCTAAACAAAGCACACAGGCCTGCACCTTTGCAGAGAGGATGTACTCAGCGCTCTGGTACCTCACGGACAGTATTTAAGGTATAGGGTATTCAGGGTCGTTCAAGGTGTATGTCCAGTACTCGTTACAATTAACATTCTTGAGGAAAATACGTACATTAAATGAATGCGGATAGGTCTGTGTTCCCGAAAATAATTTCTTAACAATCCATCAATACAATCCCTCGGCACAGCACAGCCCTCAGCGCTCCTCTCACCTCCGCCGGCAAAAAATGGGGACATGCAGAGGCTGCCTTCAAGTATTGCCACTTCAAGATGTCCAAAACTGCACCTAAGGGTCATTGTAGTTGACCGGTTATGTTATTTAGCAATATTCATAGTAAGGGGAAGTTCAAACGGTGTCGGTATCGCTCAGCCGAAGGCAGGGCTGGCCCTTCTGTCAGCCCTTGGAAAGCCCTGCTGGTGGGCCTCCGTCTCTGGCTGAGCACATCGGTACTCGCGGGTGGTTTTAAGCACTTTCTTTCTCTTCTGCAGCAAATTCCTGCAACGGAACTGCAGCTGAAGGACAGCCAAGAGCACGTAGATAGCGTTAATGTCAGGGACTCGTATGAGATGCAGGTCTAAGGGCAAAAAGTAAGTGCTTGCACCTCTGACCGTGCTCCATCTGAACATGCAACGTAAGAGCGCGTGCAGGCCTTCCTCCCGAGAGAACCCTCATCTCCTCTGTTAAGGGGGGGTGATGCAACTCAGCATCGTTTCAGAATAAGGACTTAGGAAAAAACAAAGAAATGGTAAATTCCTTGGGCGCTTCTGTTTGTGTATCTATCCTGGGATTTGGATTTTTCACGCTTAAAAATGGATTTTATCAAGTGTGGCACAAGCAGTCTTTATGACAAAAACATCAGCATCACCATGGAGGGGGGAAAAATATCACTGAGGGGGGGAAAGGAGAAACCTGCTTTTCTTTCCAAGTGAACATCAAATCCTGTTACTGCCGTTTTGGGTTTTTTTACAGGAGTTTTCAATGCAGGTGACTGAGAAGCAGTTTGTCACAAGCCGGCTGAATGGCAGCATGCTAGTGTGCAAGCTGAGCAGGTCAGGAATGGAAACGCACTTTGTAGAGGCACAACAGCCTCCTACTTTGCTCTTGGAAGAGGCAGCAATTTGCTGTTAGTAGCAAGAAGCAAATTACTACCCCGCTCTGTGCCAGCTCGGCTGGCTGGGACTTTGTGATCAAAGCAAAGGCTCTTCCCACTCTGTCCCCCCTGCTAAGGGGCTGGGGGAGCAGGAGGTGCAGATGCCTGCCTTCCTCTGTGACATAAACCCGGAGCCCTGCTCTCATTCACAGGCAGAAAGGGTGCGCTGCCTTTGTGTTCCCCTGTACGCATTGCACAGCCAAGGTACATAGCCTAAGGCAGACGGTGATCAGCTGTCTCCATCCAGAACTGCCAATACCTTCTACATCAGGGAACTGGTAATGCCCTTGTTTTCCTTCCGTTCTTCCTGTGGTTCACTGGAGTTGTTGAAGATTTTGGTGCTGTGTCATATAAATCTTTACTTTGCGTGGGAGCTTCTGTTCAGGACCGTCAGCAGAATGGATCTTCTTCTGGATCCTCCATGATGCTGAAAGAAATCTTTACTCATTCTGTGGGATATTAATTTGAAATATTTAGTATAATTTTTCCCTATACAGATTAGGATTGTGCAGCAAAAAGAAGCATGGCCATAGTGAAGGAGGGGGATTTTGTTTGTTTGTTTGTTTTGTATTAGTACTGGGAAGGAACACTACTCAACTGTATTTGCTGTATGAAATCTTGCTGTGTGTAAAATGACAGTGCTGGGAGTCTTCACAAGCATGCATTTCAATTATCCATCATTAGTCCCGTTTGCCCCATGACGTACTTAGAAAAGCAGCAGAGTGCAGGAAAACAAATGAATACAAATTTAATTATAAAATCAACCCCTTCTGCTTCGGGGTCAGAAAATGTAAACATTCCTCTTATGTTGAAACAGTCATCTTCATAGAGTCTCTATGAAAATGCAAAGTAAATATAACTTATTTTCTCCTTCCAAATTTCCAGTGCAATTTATTGAAATGACAGCAAAATCTAGGTATCCAAATTCTACAGTCTTCTAGAACAGACAGCAGTCTGCCAGGATAACTTTCCCGTATTAAAGCCATGGGATTCTGGCTGTGTCATGTGGAATTCAAGAAAATCAGCTAATTTCCAATGAGCTGGGACCGTTCTCTAGTGTATCTTGCCCACTCGTTCTCATTGCTCTTTTTCCTAGAATTCTTTTCTGCATCATTTGTGTACTTCCATCAGGAAGGTTTATGTTCCTTATTCTCTCAGGAGACTACATGAAATAATTACAATTACAGTTTGCTTCTGAGCAACATCCAGTCTCCAGTTTGTAATCCTGAGGACTTCTGAGAACTTTTGCTGGTGTCATTTATTGATCATGTTTGTGCTCCCGGGTCATTTGTTCACAGGCCCCTAATCTCTTCCACACAGGGTTTAATTATTCTCTTTCCTCGCACTGAGTGCACCATGCTTCAGGATTAAGACACTGAGTTCACCGTTATTAAAATATTATAGAAATGAGAGACTTTTCAGCACTTAGCCAAAAAGCTGAGATGTTGCCTAGAATTTGTCCCTATTGTTAGTGGTGCTTTTCATCTCCTACTGCTGCAGTGCTGGCATGGACATCTCTGACAACGGGAAGCTTTTGTGATCATCTGCCTCATCATGAAGACCAGCCACGAGCAAGATTAGACAGTTTGATCCATAGAGTCGTGGTGGCTGCCTGGAATATCTTCTGTTCTAATTTTTCTTCCAGAGCTGCTGTTTGTGCAGCTGAACCAACAGCAGAGACAAAAAACGTGCAAACCCACCCAGCGGGCTGGAGTGCTTTCTGTCCAAAATAGTCCAAAGAAGACAACAGTTAATCGCAAATTCGGCAGCATAAAACAAGAGAACATTGTTCTTATTCTTGCCAAATAAAAGACTTCAAACTTCATCTTAACATCTTTCATCAATGTTGAATTCACATAATTGCTACAAATAGGGTAGTGATGAACCAGAATAAGGTTCAAAAAGGATAAAAAGAACAGAGTTCTCCAATAGCAAAAAAAAAAAAAAAAAAATCTCTTGCAAGGTGTTTTCCTGTGACTGAAATCACATATGTGATTGGGCTAAACATCTGTATTATAGCACTCTAAAGACTGAAGTGATATCTACCAAGTAGCATTTTTTTCACTATTTCCTCTCTGAATTCCTGAACAGTTCTCATTCCTTAGACCCTCTTTGTGTACGTGTGTGTGACCTAAGCCCAGTCCGTTGTTTGCTACTGAGCGAACAGGACTCTATTCCCCATCTCAGGGGCTACCTGCTGTAGTTCACATTATCAATGAAACAGTTGCTTTAAGAAAATAACTCTATGGTACTTCTGAGTGTGAAATTTTTCATTCACCGACTGCCCTGCCATTTCATCTCTCTTAAAGCTATAAAGTTATAGGAACCTTATGAAGTCACCATGCCTAGAGCAGCAGCCTAAAGCAAGTTCCCAAAGAGAAATGGAAACATTTTCCACTGTTGGAAATTTTCATGATGATCTTGTCTTTGCCAGTACCCCTTCAAATCTACCAAGTTCTTTGCAATACCTGATCAGTATTTTTGGCTGAAAGGCCTTCAGTAGCACAACCTCCACAGCCTTTGAAGAACTGACCAAGATCCAGAAGCAAATGTGGTCCATGACAGAAAATGTAGCCTTTGATATTCTACCTTCCGGAGAGGCTGCAAGATCAGAGGACTGGTAGGCTGCAGAAGTAGCAGGAGCCAAAGGACATGACTACTGTAGGAGAAGCATGGAGACATGTATGCAACTCTTCGGACAACGAACTGAGTATTTGCAGGCTGGGATAGAGCAGAGTGTCCCCAGGTCTCCTCTGCTGTCTCCTATGGATCCCATATTCACAGAACTTCATACTGTCAGCTTGAGTGTGGCTGGGGATCCGTTCATCCTCTCTCTGTGGGAAATCCCCCAAAAGTATGGCTTACATTGCATGCAATTTCTAACATACTGCTGCTCTTATTTAGCACTCAGTAATGAAGATATTTCAAGGCATGCTGCTAGCATAACCGCTAAAGGTGCTCAGTGGGCAAAGCTCTTTGCCACCGGCTCTAGCGATAGTCCTTATGTCACTGCCTAAGAGCACCAGACGTTCTAGCCATTCACTGTCCTCAGCCTACTGAACTCATCCAGAGATTAGATTTGATTACATGAGAATTCATTAGGATTACCTAATGATATTAGGCACCATTACTCTGCCAAATTTCTGATGAGTAATGGCTTGTAGTATTGCAGCCATTTATGAAAATCATAGAACTCTATTCACTGACCTTCACTTAAGTTCCTAAGTCATGGACTTCAGCTTCTGCTTATATCTTGCTTGATAGCCATAATTACAACTCCTCTGATGTTATTTTTTAATGAAGAACCAGTATAGTGTAGGTTGTGTTGAATCGGACCACTGGCTGATCCGGACTTGTTCCCTTCCTCCAGCGGTGGTCTGCTGCTGTTGAGAGGGAAACAAGCAATGAGCAGTGACACACCAATTCCTACCTGCTATGGACAGCAGCAGGTAGGTGCGGGTGGCGGTGAGAGGAGGGAAGTGTTTTCTTCACCTTATGCCAATTAAAGTGATACAGCAGTTCTGCAGTGCAAACAATTGCATCCACTTCTGCAAGGCGCATTGTGCTGCCAAACATCGCCACGTGTACCCTACAGAGGGCATAAAAATTACAGTAATATCTTGGACAATAAATCTTGACTAATATTTTAAGAACAAACAATTGCATAATCTAACAAATAAAAGGAAATAGTACTTCTTTTTTATCATTGCTGGTCATTCTGGCTTAAGTTGCATTGTCAGTAGACAGACTTTAACGTTAGCAGCATCCCGATGCCAGACAGTCTTACCAAAGAGGAAACGAAGTAAAAATCACTACTTTCAAAGTTTTAAGCTGTTCTTCTGCAAAACAGTTGGTTTATCCCACATTACCGCAGTTCGGTAAGCTGACCGTTCTCAGGGAAAGGCTCTGACCTTCCAGTAACAGAATTACCCCAGAGGTGGAAGCAGTGTGTGTAAAGAATCTGGTGAAATTGCAATCACTTAGATTTAAGCACAAGGGTTTAAGCATGATCTCTCTGCTATTTTGCGCATCCCAAACCATGCAAAGACCTGCATTTACAAAGGATTTATTTTTCCTGACTTGAATTTCTTGCAGTTTATGTGGCTGGTAAAACTGTGCTGGTGTATCCTGCTACTTGGGACGGTCCCACCCGCCTCCCACAGCCCACCTGGTGCCAGGGCTCTGTCCAAAGCCCCCTGGACAAAATAACAGTTTCGACCCTCTGAATTTAGGACAGTGTTGAAGGCACAGGCCTGGTGGGAGCCAGCGGAGCCCCTGCAACAGCGCCCAGACCCGGGGAGCCTGTGGCACCAGCCCTGTTCTGGGGGTCACAGAACCATAGAATGGTTTGGGTTGGAAGGGACCTTAAAGACCATCTCATTCCAACCCCCCTGCCATGGGCAGGGACACCTCCCACCAAACCAGGTTGCTCCAAGCCCCGTCCAACCTGGCCTTGAACACCTCCAGGGATGGGGCAGCCACAGCTTCTCTGGGCAACCTGGGCCAGGGTCTCACCATCCTCACAGTCAAGAATTTCTTCCTCATATCGAATCTAAATCTGCCCTCTTGCAGTTTAAAACCGTTCCCCTTTGTGCTATGGCTCCACTCCCTGATCCAGAGTCCCTCCCCAGCTTTCCTGGAGCCCCTTGAGGGACTGGAAGGGGCTCTGAGGTCTCCCTGGAGCCTTCTCTTCTCCAGGCTGAACACCCCCAACTCTCCCAGCCTGGCCTCCCAGCAGAGGGGCTCCAGCCCTCGGAGCATCTTGGTGGCCTCCTCTGGCCCCGCTCCACCAGGTCCATGTCCCTCTGTTGGGGACCCCAGCGCTGGAGGCAGCACGGCAGGGGGGTCTCCCCAGAGCGAAGGGGCTCGCCCCATCCCGCCCCGCCCGCCGGCGCGGGGCACGCCGGGAGTTGTAGTCCCCGCGGGAGGCTCCGCGGCGGCGGCGCGGTGGCGGCGGGACTCCGTTACCCAGCCATCCCCGCGGCGCTATATAAGGCGCGGCGGCGAGCTCCGAGCGCAGTAACCATGTGGATGTGCCGCTGAGGCGGCGGCGGGCGGGGGGGGGAAGCTTGGCGCAGCCTCCATCCTAACGGGACCGGCCAGCGCCGCGCCGCCAGCATGAGGCTGCCGAGCCGCCGCTAGCCCGCCCCGCCGCCACCGGAGCCAGGTAGGGCCGGGGGGGGCGGGCGAGGGGGGGCTGCGGCTGAGGGGAGAAGCGGCGAGCCCGCCCCGCTGCTCTCCGACCGCCGGGGCAGCCCCCTTCCCCAGGCCGCCGCTGGGCTGCGGGCGCCGGGCCGGCCCGGGGGATGCAGCCCGCTGCCGAGGTTGGGCCGGCGGAGCGGTGCCCGGCGGGGGGACGGAGCAGAGACCTCTCCGCCCTGCCGGCCCCGCGGGCAGCGGAGCCCGGTTCCGCAGCGGCTGTTGGCGCCCAGCCGGGCGGAGGGGCTCGTCCCGCCGCCCCCGGGCCGGGGTCGCCGCCCGGGGCTGGGCCGCCGCTTCTCCCCGCCGGCCGGCCGAGGCCTCGGCGGCGGGGCAGCGAGTCCGCTCCAACTTTCCCCCTGTTTTTCCTCCCGTACTTGAGGCACCGTTGGAAAGGGACGTTCCGCGTTATGTAAACAGTTGGGAGCGCTGATGGGGACTTGGCTATGGGCGATCTTATTCTTAAATGGTCACCGGCTGGGCAGCTGCCGGTGGGTGTTTCTGAGGGTCTCGGTAACTGCTGTGACGGGCCAAATATTTAACTGTTTCCTGGACTGCAACAACCGGACCCCAGCGGGGGTGAGGGGGCACATGTGTGTTCCTCGTGTACGTGGGATGCGCCATAATTCTGAGCGGGTTCACGTCTTCATGCGAAAAGCAGCTCCCTTCTTGCTAGTTAGGCTGGTGGTTGGGGGGCTGGAGGCTGCCTGTGGCTCCGCTGCTGGCAGAGGGGCTGCGTGTGCCTGTTGCTCCACGGACCCTCCGTCTGCTACCCTGGGTGCAGGGGGCTGGAGGCAGCGGCGATGGCTTGGGGGCGGCCAGGCTTTCCCCTCTGGTCTAAAACCTCTTTGCCCTGTGTGGCTTCACTCTGGCTCGCAGTAGTTTGTCTAAAAAAAAAGCTCCCAACAGGTGAATGGTTTGGATTACTGCATCAAACGTATCCCCTCGCGCACCGTGCAGCAGTTCGCCTGTGCCCGCTCGGCTGCGGATGGATTGGGCTGTGGTGTTGCTACTTGCAAATCAGGAAGGGGAAAAAATGTGGCTAATACAATCCAGATCCTTGCCTTACGAAGATTTAGTGACTCCAGGTCGTGCGTGGGGTAGTGTGCGCGTGGGGTAGCTGCTCGTTTTATTTATTTAACAAGGGCCAGTACCTGTGCATGTGTTTTATTTCTTAAATGTGCACTTTGTTATTTGCCTTTGAGTTTCTTTTCCTGTGCTCGGAAATTTGCCTGGTATCCCAGGACTTCCAAACCTGTTGAGCCAAAAGACTCGCTGACTCAGAGCCCGGTCCAAAGGCCCCCATCTGAATTGCTTTCCTCGCAGGGTTCAGCTGCGTGAGCGTGGGATGCGATATGAAGCCTGTATCCATTTCTTTCCCTCTGTGGTTTCTCTGTGGCTAAGTTAATGGGCTACCAGGCACTGGATTTTTTTGTTTGTTTATTTTCTGAACCTCTACTTTAAGCCAATTTCCTCACACAGCAAATATTCCAGGTTCTAAATGCTCAGTGGTTTTGCTAGTGTAAGGTCAGTGCCCGAAACAGTAATGGTATTGCATGGTGTCGCGACTGTCGCAAAGCCTTGGTTGTCCAACACTGGCTGTTCAGTGAGTAGAGAAAACTGGTGGCATTGATCAGCCAAAAATTCTGGTGTAACAGGACACTTGATGAAACAAATGTGGAAGTTGAATGCTACGGAAACCAGTGACTTGAAATGGTGCAAATGTGTAGTGGTCAGTGTGTGTAAACCAAAAAAGGAGTCATTGTGGAAATGAAAAACACAATTCCAGTGTTTTTCAAAACAAGCGGTTACAGGAGTGCTGTCAAGTAAGCTGTTTGCTGAGCTGATTATTTCTAATGTGTTCTTTAAGCCATCTTTTGTTTGTCAATAACAATTTTTTTTCTTGTTAAAACACCTGATTCCACCCTGAGATTAAAGTGTTTGCTTAGATGGGTTTTTTCCCCATCTGCTTATTTTGCAGCGTTGATCAAGCCTTGAAATAGGGAGTGATCTGGTTTCCTCTTACAGGGGTTCATAAATTAGGAAGTAAACAAACAGCAAGAGTAACTTTGGTTTGCCTGTGCAATGGTGGGGTGGAGCTTAACTGTGGGAAATAGTGTATTTTTCTAAGATTTCCTAGTCCTGAACACCATCGTTGGAGGGTGGAAGAGACCCTAGTGAAGAACATCGAAGGGGCAAGCTCTTGGTCGGTGCCTTTCTTTGGTGACAGTTGTGGGAGCTGCAGGTCTGGGTAAGAACTGCTGGATGGAGGAGGAGTACTGGGACTGGGTGGTGTAAATGACAGCTATGGTCTCTGGTTATAAATGGGGAGTGTGATGCCATCTTAGTCATGGCGCCGTCAATCCTCTTGCATCACCTCAACAAATGGGTGTTGGTGTGGGGTAGGCTAGAAAGTGGAAAAATCAAGTTCAGGTGAAGAAACTGCGTCTCGAGTGCTGGCTGCTCACAGGTGCCATTGCAGCTTAGAGCGAGCCGTGCAAACCATGAAGCCATCCTGCTGTGTGGTGTGGGGCCTCGGTCTAATTTTATAGTAACTGTTTCTGTAAAGGCAATGCTGAATGAGCATTACAACGTGGCAGTGTGAGAAGATGGCCAGTCACCTGCAAGAGTGGCAGATTTTGGATGAAATGTGCAAGCAAGGTTCCAGCTCCTCCAGTACTGTGTGTGTGCCAGAGGAGAGGGAGCAGTCCTGGTGGCTGATCAAATACCGGCTGGTGTGGTCCAGAAGTCCATTCTGGGGGCAGGACCTCCTTTCAGCTGCTTCCTGTAGGATGAGCTGGTCTCTCCTGGTAAGTTGCTGAAATGGACAGTATTGAGGTGAAAGTTCTTTTTCAGTGCTATAAAGCAGGCTCAAACCAGGACCCAGATATCTTGAGCTCTTGCCTTGTACCTGCCCTTCAATGAAGCAGTCAGAAGAGCAGGTGTAGCTTGTTCTGGTTGTTTTGTTGACTCTGCTGCTCCCCCGTGATGTTGTGCATGGTAATTCTTCAATGCATAGCGTACTCCTTAGGAGTATCTGATGTGTCAAGTTGCAAAGTGTACTGGGAGCCTTTGAGACATTATTACCCCATAAATATAAGATAGTTGTAGGATTATGTCTTAAAGACGGGAGGAATCTCAAGATCCCGTGGGAGGTGGGATGAGGGTAGTGGCTCTGTAGTAGCTGGTAGACGAGCTGCTTGCTCGCCCGTGGGTGAGTGTGAGTGGAAGGCAGCCTCACCAAAGCAGCTTATGGAGACCAGAGGGGTTTAGAGGTAGAAAATTATGTGCTGCTAGAAAGTTGTGTAAATGTAGCATTTCTGTCACAATGCCACCATTGTATTAATCTGGTTTTGTAAAAATCTGCCTTATGGTATGTTCCAAATTAGTTTCTGCTGCTGCTGCTGAGGTAGCACCTTCACTAGTTTCTGTTGCTTCAGTAGCCCGGAGCCTTTTTTCTGCTTTCTTTTGTGTCGTAGTATAGAAAATGAGTTAAAAGCCATCGAGCAGTTCCATATAGTGGCCTGTGCTGGATACAGACAGGTACTGCTTTACTGGGTGCTGTAAAGGAGAAGACTTGAAAAGCTAGCGGGCGGTATCTCTGGGCTGCTAAGCCAGATCCTATTTGTGTCCATAGCTATTCAAAATGATTCCTGTGCTCTTCCGTTGTGCATCTCCCAGAGGCTGCTGCGGGAGGCAGGATGCCAAACAGCACGAGCTTTGATCTGGCTCAATATTCCTTTCTGATTTCTGTTCCCGACGGACGCTACGAAAGCACTACAGCAATTATTGCCCGGTTCTCTGTCTTGGCACAGATGGACGGTGGCTGTGTAGGGAGGCAGAACCCCCTCGCCAGGGTGCTGCAACTGCTCATTAGATTGGCAGAGACAGCCGCAGGAAGCGCGTGTCATTCTTGTTCTGTACCTGTTGAGAAAATACATTTCCAAGTCTTCAGAGCAGTTGTGTTTTATGGGACCAAATTCCTTTGGGGGAAAAAGAAATAAGATAAAATGAAAACTGCAGGAACTGTAATTCAAATGAGCAAAATGTTGCTGTGGATTCTGAACTCAGAAAAGTTTCATTTTCATAGTTGTGGTTTTGGTTAAGCCTATCAAAACTTACATCAGGACTTATTTTTCCTCCTTAACAGTGTTATATGGAGAAAAAAATGTCATTTCAGATCTGGGCAAGTTAACCCTCTAGATAGAAAAATGCATTAGAAATGTGCATGGAAGTGTGCATTATTCTGCTGATTTACAGCTTGTGGCGATGTAATTGCATCCTCGCATGCCAGAATGCCAACGTGAGGAGTGTTGCAGAAAGCTGAGTGTTCATACCTCACTGATCGTTCGGCTGAACAGGTTATCAAAGGATGGTGAATAGCTCAGAGAAAACTGAATGCCACACGAAGCAAATTTCTGGGTTGGGATGTTAGATAATATTTTGGCTTTTGAGTAATCTGATACTAAGCTATAGGGAAAGAGGCTGGGGTGCTGAATCCAGATGGAATGATGTACACAAACAGCTCATTCTCTCCTCATCCCTGCCATGTGCAAGATGTCTGCAGTCAGAAGAATGTAATCTCTGTGCGTATACATGTAAGAAATAACTGATCACAGTAAGCCAAAAAATGGCTACTGCCAAAAGGCTGCAGCTTTTTTTTTTTTTAATTTCTGGGAATTGTTTAGTAGAAGTTTAGCATGAAACTTTTGCAAACATTTCTTTTATGCTTTGGCCCATCCTATCTACCTCTTCAGAAATTCAGAAATCTGCCAAGAAGTTCTGAAGAAAAGAGTTTTGATTGCAGTCCAGATAGACCCTGTCTGTATCCCACCTCTTCTCACTCCAAGGAGAGATGTATGGACACAAAGGCAGATATTTGAGTTGGCTAATGATGCTTGATCTAAAGGGTTAATTGAAAACTTATGATTAAAATAACTCCGCAATCCTTGGCCACTCCTCCGTCTGTAAGGGTTAAGTAGATTCAGTTGCTAATGCTCTTTATGAGATAAGGTGGTACAGTGGTACAGTATTTTGTGCCTTTGCTTCAGAAGAATGAATCATGCTTGCGTACTAGAAAATTACTGTTGGGGGGCCAAGATGTACAAGTCAACTCGGAAACTGGAGCCTTCATCTGTAAAGGAACCCAGCCCATCAGGGTTTTTTTAGATCAGCAGGGCTCAAAGTAGGTCCCCTGGCCACCAGTGGTTCTCCACATGTGCTAATCATGTGCTGGTAGTGGCTCCTCCTCTTCGGCTGCTTGTCACAGGCACTTAAGTTTTAGTCTGCAGACCTGGATGCCTGCTGAGGTGTCTAGGAGGGAAGAGCAGTGAGCCTACCCTTGTAGGGGTCGCTGCATCTGGAAGACGAGAGAAGACTTAGAAGCCTTCAATAGGAGAGACTTGCTAGTGGAAGAAAAGCGTTGACTTTCTTGCCGGCGGGGACCCAAGGCTACCAGGAGGCGTCCACCAAAGCCCAGCCGTGGAAACCGACAGCAGTGCCACCATGGAGGACAGAGAACCTCCACCAAGGTGCAGTATTGGCAAAGGGAGAAACGGGAGGTATAGGACAGGGGAAGGGTGGAAGTGTTGGGCAAGTAGGGTCAGAGGGAGATGAGCAGATGCAGGTGGATGAAGGCTAGTGAGACAGACTGACAGAAGGAAAATACTTTGGTAAATTTAGGGAGTATTGCACTTGCTAAAGAGTGTGTATCTTGTGAGGCAGGAAGCTTGGAGGCTTGATGTGAGGAACGGAGCTGTAGGAGACAGCCCGTTCTGTGGTGAGGCCTCAGTAGATATATGGCCGTGCAAAATGAAATTGGGACTGTTCTGTACCCTCTTCTTCCTTGGCCATTTTTCTTCATTGGCCAAACTCCAGTTGGTGTTATAAACCCAGCTTGCTCTCTTTCTCCATGACATTGGTTGCCCTGGTTCTTTTGGCGTGTTCCAACTCTCTCCTTCTAATAGAAATATGCTGGAAAACATTGTGTGCTTGTAGGGGCCTCGTCCAGAGGCTGACGTCTAAGCTGCCTTCTTCCATCAGGGTTAGAGCCAGTAAGTACGAACTTCAGTAAGTATCAACTTCAGTAAGTGCTTCTTACTTTTAAGGGGATTAAAAAGATGCTGTCAGGTCATACTTGATTTGAAACAAAAAATTATTTTTTTTCCCCTGACAGTGTATCTCTAAGAGATTTTTGCTGTCAAAGTGTAACTTCTGCTTAGCATGTCGTTACGAGTGTGTTACTTTCGACCTGAATTTTCTGTAACTAGCTTGTCTGGTTGCACTGGGCAAACAAAAAAAAAATGCAGGCGCTCTTTCTGAGGAGAAAACGACGTCGTGCATGTTTGCTTTCCTGTACTGAGGAGTTACTGAGGTTTAAGTTAACAAAATGTGTTACTTTGTCTTTTTCTCCCTTTTTATTAATCTGACTTCTGTTGCACATATGAAATAGTAACTTCTGAATAACTTTGTCATTGATATGGTAAAAAATAAAAAAAAATTATTTATATGTGGAGTGGCAAATAGTATGAATAGAACATAATTAACTTGGCCATCATCTTGCTGTATGAATTTACACGCCTCTTCCAGCTTCCTTAAAGAGAAGGGGGAAATGTGTGCTTGATTAGATGTGCAATGAGGCTGATTTTACTCCTGGGAGAAGAGGGGCGGTGTGGACCGGTGCATGGGGATTCAGGAGACCTGGATTCAAGTCTGGGCTCTGAGCCTGACCCACTGTGTGTCCTTGAGAAAGTCGTAGCACTGTGCTGCTCCCTCCTTCCCCTCTTCCACAGCCTCCATCTTGCCTGCTCAGGCACAAATTATAGAAAAATCAGCTGTGTTATAAGTGTTAGGAGGAAAAGTACTTCCTCTGAGAACATGCATTTCTCCTCTTTAATCTAACGGTTCATCAAATGACAATTTGTTGGCAGATAGCGGGCTCCTGGACATGAAAAGTTGCAGTTAAATGGAAAACAAGATCATGTGGTAGATAAACATACCATGCTGATGTATTTTTTTTTATGTGTAATCTCTAAAATGTAACTACATGTGCATAACATTAGCAGTGCTGAACCCTCTCAAAACCTAACACGATTTCTGAGCTGCCTCCCACTGCAAGCGTGCGAGGGCGAGATCCCCACGGTCGAGACGGCGTGGCCATGGGTCCCCCGTGCTGTTGTCGCTTTCTGCGTGCTACGAACAGCATAGGTGATTGAGAAACTGCAGGATTTCATTCTGCTGGTGGCTTGGTGCTCAGCTGGGGAGTGAACGAACTTCCCTGAGATGGCCCGCTCGGCGCGTGGAGCTTATCCCAGCTGCCTGTGCTCTGCTGCCCAAAATCCGTTGTGTTTGTCTTTCCCTGGTGTGTGCAAAGAGCTCCTTCTCCATTTGCTAAGTCAGAAGCTTTGCAAATGACAGCACTTCGTCCTGCAGCCCCAGAAGATTGATTATTCACTAGATGATCTTTTAAATAGAGCACTTCCTCCTGGCTTTGGCTGTTTTAATGGGATTCTTATGAATCTCACAGCCCTCAGGGAGGAAACCTTCCTTTTTTTTTATTGAAACAAGAATGGGAAACATCAGGTTTTCATTTCAGTTTTTTAAAAAGGTAGCTGCACCTGTAAAAATAGATACAGAATGCTGGGTGGGTGTTATCCAAAAAACCATGGAAATCATTAGAGAAGTGTTAATTAGGAGAAACATTGAATCAAGCCCGTAGGGCCAAATTTTTGGCCAAGTAATCTTGTTGTAAAGTTTGGGTTTACTGAATTGTTTCAGCACTGGACTTTCACTTAAATCTAAGGAGTCAGGGTTTGGGTGCATTTACAAAAAATGTTAGCTTGCTTGGCCTAATTTAGTAATACTGAGGACCCAATTCCATTTGATTCAAACACACTTGCCTGGTCTTGTGGGTTCTCAGTTGATCAAGTCTTGCAGTAATGCTGGCTGGTATCTGTTAACTTACGGGTGCTGCTTCAAATGCATGGCAGTAGCTTATGCTGTTAAGCAGTCCTTTGCTTGTTTCTTGTCTCTCTACTTTTAAACACTGATCTTTTCTTCTGTTAAAAACTGAGCCAGAATTAAACTTTCACTGTGGAGTTTCCTGTCTGCAGGAATGAAGTTGAAGCAGTTAAGTACAGTTTGAGATTCTATTCTTGCCTAAGCAACCTAAATAGTGAAAAAGACTTTGATAAAGTGCTGCCCCAATTTCTGTAACGGTACACGTAAAATTGCCAGTTTCTATTTAATTGAGTACTAAAACACAGTGAAAATATGACAATAGAGAACCGCGTGCATTGTGGGACTGCAAGGCACAGCAAGGAGCTTTTTTGCTCAAAACAAACATCATTAGAACCATCTTAAAAAGATTGAGCCATTTGTATCCCAGTTGCTGGAAATCAAACCGTCAGCAATAAGACATATTTAGTCTCGTTTATTTTACAAATGGGATTTACAGTCATAGGTTAAAATATTAAAATCCCACACAAAGCAGACACGTGAAACATGGTATCGGCAAAATAGCTTCAGATTCTTTGAAAAGCCTTTCAGCATTAAATTGCTTGAGATGAAGAATAGCATACTGCAGAAATCTCGTCACAAACAGTCCCCGTAAGGAGGGACTTCAAAAGGGGGCCTTGACTCGGCTATTCAAAGAAAGCAAACTTTCAGCATTGCTCTGAAGCCTGTTTTTTCTAACTTAGCATCAAGATCTAGATGAGTGATGGGAGAAATTAGCGTGAAATGTTTACAAAGCAGTTGCATTTCCTATTCTGAGATCTTCAAAAAGCAGCTGTCTCATTAAGGTATTTGATATTTAACAGTCAGTTTGATTTCTAAGTGTTTGCACTGTTAATTCTGCTTTAACTACCATTATGAAATGTGTTTTCATGAGAAAATGGATTGAAGTGTCTCAGAGTTGAATTTCAGTGACTGCATCAAACTTATACTGGCTTATTGAAGGCCATCAGGCTCAGCACATGATCTGCTTGTGCCCTAAAATACGACTGAGTCCTTTCAATCTTCCTGCAAGCCAGTGGAAACGGTTATGAGGGAGGGTCTGCGGAACTTTGCCTTTGGTTTGGAGAGGGGCGGTAGTGCTGCTGGTAAAGGGCTTGTACAAACCCTGCCAAAGTGCTTAGCTTGCATTTCAAGATTGGTTCTTTTCGTTGGCTTTTGCTATATGAAATGCAGCTTGTTCTGAGGATATGCACAAGATAATCTGTAAGTAACAAAATAATAAAAAATGAACCCATAATTACGGCACTTTCTGTTCAGTCAGAAGACCAAATTCACTGTCTTGCAATACAGATTTGTGTTCACCGAAGCAGTAAAGAGTAGTAGGGGAAAGGCAAGTCCTAAAACTCATGAGGTGAATAGAAAGTTTTCCTGGGTTTAATTTGCTGCCTGGATTTAGCTAATGCATTTTCAGATCCAGTCCCGTAGAGCAAAGCTGTAGACGGGCAAAATGACTTGTAAAGCAGTACCTTGCAATTCACATGAAATTCAGCAGGTTTCTGTATTTATTTTTTGGGGGTAGCTTCTTAAACAGAGTTAATTTTATTTTCCTGTGCAGATAAACTGTATATAAAACATACTTAAAGGTGCACTAATTTTTATATAGATAATACACATGAGGAAGTCGTCACCAACATAATTAAAAGAATTCAAGCTCTCAAAGCTTAAAAAATAGTGTAGAATGTGTTCATCTTTTAGGTATTTTTTGATGTCTATAGGGAGATACTCTGCATCTCAACGTACAGTCCACTTCTAATTCACATTTCATTTCTCATCTTAAAAACTAAGTCTGTCTTTCTGTCTGTCAAAATTAGTCTTCAGCTTAGTGGGAAAAGAGCATTATTTTAATAAGTTGTGTTGCTGCTTTGGACATGGCTGCCACCTGAGTTAAGCCTCATAATACTTGTTTGGAGAAACCTGACTCACTTTTGCCAGATTTGTATGCTAGTATTGCCACACTGCTGTCATTTCCTTATCAGAGTACTTTATCTTTGGTTTTTCAAGTAAGTGTACCTAGAGGGAATTTTGGTTTTCCCCGCAGTGTTTAAGTGGAAGATGACACTGCTCCGTGGCTGGGACACTGCCGTGTTACGGCTGGAACATGATGGGTTTCTTGCAGGACTCCTCTTGCCAGGATGTGCGAACGCCGTTAAAACTGGGATTGTGTGTAGCAATAACCGCAAACATTCTCTTAGGGCTGTCCCTCCTCTAGTATTAATCGATTGCTCTTGGCACTGGCGTATCTAAAATAAATAAACTGCAGAGTAATGGTTGTGTTTGTCTACTGAGCACAATTGCTTTTGGAGAAGCGCTATCGTGCTTTTAGCCCTAAGAGCTGGGTACTGAGAGTGTGTGTGAGAATCCTCCTGCCCTGCACTTCCAGGGGGCTTCTGGTGGTCATCTCATGGCTTCGGCCAGCACAATGCGGGAAGGAAAGCATCTCCTCCCTGGCCAAGGGGATGCGCATGGATGCTTTGGCTGACGTGTCCTGGAGGGAAACCGTTCACTTAAGTCCCTGTGGCCCACGTGTCCTATGAACTTGCGATAAATGTGCCAAGGTTGACAGATTTTTGATGCCTCAACTTCTTGGTTCTCCAGCTGAAGATTCCCATAGAAGTCTGATTTTGGAGGGATTAGAGTGGTCAGCTGATGTTGACAGTCAGAGCTGTTTACGAAAGGTTTTCAAACTGAGTACCTGGAAACTTTGCTCTTGAAAACCTTCCAGTTTTACTTTTTGTCTCAGATATCCCAGTTGTCCTTCTCATCAGAGGTGGAAAATATTCAATTTGTGGTAGCTGATCATTTAGTGTTTAAGGCAAATAATTGATCAATTAGCGGAGTAATTTTGTTAGGTGTCATGAGTCCCCTGTGGGGAGGCTATGAAAGCAACTTTGAAGTAAGCTAAATCAGTTTAGAAATTATTCTCTTTACTTGTAAATCTTGTATGTAAGGAGGCCTGTTGGGTCATTTAGTCCCTCGCTCCATCTGCCAGTTCAGCATGTTCCTGAGCACCGGCCAACCTCAGAAACAGCACGTTTAAAGATAAATGTCAAGTGGACTGAATTTTGGTATTGAATCGTTAAAGAACGTAATAGATGTAGACAGTGTTCATCATACCAGGTTTGACTGTGGGTAAGCCTTAGGATAAATAGGTATTTTACAAAGAGACTCATCCTACTTGGAATTGGCAGTGTCCTTCACGGGAGCAGCGGAGGCATGCTCCATCCGAGTATCTGCTGTTGTGCTGGAGATAACATCACGCTGATCGGAATTAAAACAGTACTCAAAAAGAATACAAGAAAGGGATGAGTGAGGACTTAAGTGCTAGATACTCCATGCCTGAGAAAAGCCTTCAAAAATAAGGTTATTGTAGCGAGATCAACCCTTTGTAAGTCTTAACTCCGGCAAAGCTGATGGCCAGCAGGAAGCCTGAGGAGCACGGCTGTCCGGTGTGGGAGTCGGAGAGGCTGGGGTTCAGCGGTGCTGCAGGCTGCTTGCACCCTGGGGTGAACAGCAGCAGAACCTGACTCTGCGCTGATGGCTTTGCACGCTTGCCCAGAAAAATTTAAGAAGGATCTGAGAAACAGATTGGCAATGAAATTCAGTCATACCATGCACCTGAACTACTTCCAGACTTAAAACTACCTTTTTGTTATCCATAACCATATAATGGTTATAGGTAAAGTTCCTAAGCATTTGATTAATGGAAATGTCAATAAATTGCAAAAAGGCTTACTTTAGGGGTTACACTACCATGGTATACGACATGGTGTGTAAGGGTTACAGTACCATGATACATGACATAGTATGTTGGGATCTTCCTCAGTAAAGAAAATACAAGAAAATTGAGGCTACATTCAGGAAAGTAATGCAGAAATTGGATTGTCCATCCTTGGGCCTGGTTTTGGTCAGTGGTCTGAGATAACTTTTTTTTTGCCAGGAAAAAATGTTTCTGTTCTGTAATGGAAGTCAGTAATTTTGACCTTCACGTTCTCTTGGGAACAGCCGTGGTGAACATCTGCCTCTTCTAAAGGAAAAATGATGTCGTCCAGTAAAATAATCCCCCTCACACCCCAAATGGGATACCTTAAATGCCGTTGTAAAAAGGGATCACTTGGAAGTATCTGCATTTCTTGTTGACTTAGATACCTTTTGCTTTGGGCTGTATTCATTTAGGGCTGAGCTTAATTTTGAGGACTTAACTAGGAACATCATACTAAAAACTTTTAACATTCAAGACAGGAAATGAGGAAAGCTGTATTTCTAGTGATGCTAATTCAGTCACTCAGCATATTTCTGTATGTTTTGTGGCATATATCTTAAAATAGGTAGTGATGTTTTTCTGTCCACTTAGCAAGAGAGAATGGGAACGGCCTGTATAACACATGCAGTGGCTGAAGGACTTGGCATTAAAAAAGCAACCTGAAGCCAAAAGGTTTGCTTCTGTACGCACGCAGATTTGATTTCAGAGGAGCCGAGACTTCTTTACCCTGCTTGTGAGCTTGGCCTATTATCTTTTGTTTTTCCTGAATTTGTTTTTAATTGTACAGATGACACAGGGATTTACAGGCATGAGAATGTCTATAATGTGCTTTGATTTAATAATAATGAAAGCTGTTACTACCACCACCGCTGCTTTGGGGGTGAGGCAGCGAGGAGGGATAGCTGTTTGCAGCTTTTCAGAAGAAAAGCATAGCTTCGGGTTTTTGCTTGCACTTTCATAGCTGCAGTGCAGTAGCAACATCAACTTTTAAATCTCCATGAATCTGTCCTTGTTGAGCTCCAGCCTTGCTTAATAAACTTGATCCTTACACTTTTTGGTAAACAAGATAATGTTCAGTGAAAGGGAATATTTATCCCCTGTACAATGTCAGGGCTGTGCTCTATAATAAGCATAATTTCCTGCTGCTTAGTTCTCCTGGTGGTAGACCATTTAAAACTGATATGGGTGTGATGTCGGAGAGGGTGAAAGTGTTTTATTTTTTTTCCCTTAAATCTGAGACCCTGGTCCTAGGCAGTGTTCACTGGCAGCATTTTGAACTCTGATCAAAAAGCTTGGCTTTGGAGGATCTCCAAGGAAGCAGTAAATGGCCCTGGAAAAGACATCTTTGAAAATCTGTTCAGTTAGGTTTCTTTTTATCTGGGCTCATGTTGTTTGTCTCTTTGTTGCCATGACACATAGAAACTCGCTTTTCTATATTTATTTAAGTGACAGGTAGGTCTTGTATCATTCGGTCCAGGATTTGGGGCTTTAAAGAAAATAAGGATAGTTCTTAATACTGTGGAAGTTGACAGCACTAAGTGGCTGTCTCCTCAGCATTACATTGAGGCAATCTATTTTAAAAACAGGACTGAAGTATTCTTGATTTCACAGGGATTTAGCTTCCTGATACATAGTTTAAAGTATTTGACTCTCAGAAACCTTAATCTTTACGTTTTTACATGCAAAATCTGTTGTCAGGCGTATTCAGTGGGTCTTCACCTAACGCTGTCTTTGGGGCTGCAGCTGTGAGCGGGTGGCTACCCCAGTGTCCGTTGTGACAATGTTTTGACATGACCAAAAAACGTTGACATGAATCATGTCAATATTTTACATGACAATTCCCAGGAGCACCACTCCAGCACACCAGAGAACCTGTAAAATAGGCTCAAAACTACCTTTGATTCTGACAAAGAATCTGGCAAAGAAATGTGTTGTGATTTAGGTGGTGCAAATAACATGTCTTAAACTGAGGCACCCTTCTTCCCCCTGTCCCTCATGCAGGTGGGGTGAAATGCCTGGGCTGCAGTGGCTGTGAGCATCTGTTGGGATGACCACGGCCACCCGTAAAACAGTCCCATGCTGAATGGAATGCCAGTAGCTGCTTGTTTTTTCCCTAGCTTATTTTCCTAAGCAAGCATTTTGGCATGCTGTGTTTTCTTTGATACCTGAAATTCCAGTGCAAGAACTCGTTCAGTTTTTGAAACAAATGAGCAAACAAAAGCGAAAGGTCCTGTTGTTTGTAACCTCCAGTAGCTTATACTGAGAAATTCTGCCTGATGAATAGTAACGTTGTGCTTTATTCTTCTAGGGGCAGTAAGCCAGAGATGACTGACAAGATGTCGAGCTTCCTTCATATTGGAGATATTTGTTCTCTCTATGCAGAGGGCTCAACAAATGGATTTATTAGCACTTTGGGGTAAGAACAGCTGTTCTCTTATACTAAAAACATCCGTAAGGAGGACTAGCAGAGCTCAGCTAGCTGTCCTGAGCCTGACTCCCAGGAAATACAGGGTAAAGCAAGGTAGCTCTATGTACAGATTTGACCCTAAATTTAAAAATGACCTGAAGCCAGGTTAGATGTTGGGAGGATGGAGAGTGGATTGATGGCTATGGTGTGGTTTTGATGTACTTGGTGGGGAGGAAGAAGCTTGTCAAGTTAAGGTGTGGGTAGAGGGAATGAATGCAAGCAAATGATTTTCATGTTGTTGTCTGTCCCGTGTCCATCTGTGTGTCCCGTCCTGTCCCTCCCTGCCCCCCCAGTTAGGAATCAATAGGCCCCAGTGCAATCTGCTGATTGGAAAAAAGGATGTAGCATAGGCAATGTAAGTAGTTAAAAAAAAAAAAAAAAATTTTAAAAAAAAAAAACACAAGAAGCCCTGAGCCAAACCATTTATATACCACTAACTTACCACTATGACTAGTTTTGTCTTTTCTTACAGTATTTGAGGTTTCTTGTACAAACAAAGTTGTTGTTCTCCAGTCAAAGGAGAACATGTTTTGAATCTTCAGCTTTGCCGATGGCCAGCACCCTGGAGCTGCGGTGGGAGCTGTGCCTTGCCAGCTCCTGCCCCCGGCGTGCTTCCCCACGGAGCTCCTTTGCGCTTTCTTCCGCAAAGACATCCGAGTAGGTGCTCTGTAGGAGAGTGCCTCTAAAGCAGTAAGAAGTGTACGCCACTTCATTAAACAAAAAGTAGCCATTCACATAGGAAAAGGAAGAGTTTGCAGAGAAAAACTGTGGAATTGAAATAGAGCTCTGACGAGTGACAGGCTATGTTTTATTCTGATCAACTGCTGCTGAGGAGAAATCTCTCCGAACGTCAGAAGCTGGCAGTGGAGCTGTGTACTGATTTGGAAGACCTTGCAGGGGGCTGGATGAGAAGCTCAGAGAGCACATCTGCCACCTTGTTTCAAAGCAGTGAGAAATTAGAGGGAGGGAAATAGCATGCATGACACATTGCTGTGGTACTTCAATACTGAATGGGTAGCGAAGAAGCAACCAGGAAGCTTGATGATGTGGTGAGTGGGCACACACACAACATGCTCTTTCTCATTTCCAGTAGCCGTAAGGGCCTCGGGGTGGGTACAGTGACAGCAAATTTTTTGATGCCTACTGTCCAGATGCATCTGATAAACGGAGCTCCCAAGCAGGGTACAAAGACAGCATCCTGGTAAGTCTCTCGGCAGGAAACGATGGGCTGGAATCTCATCTGAGTGACTCCAAACTAACTTGTAGGTTTAGTCCTCTAGCTATTAGGATTCTGGAAAATAAGGGGGCAGAAAAGGAAGCAGACACTGAAGATGCACCATGATCTATTATAGGAAAGAGAAGAAAATATGGGATGCTGCCAGAAGGGAAAGAAGGTATGATAAAAGCAAGGGATGTAGTAAGTAGGGTTGGTCGAATAGTATTTGGCGAATGTATTTGACAAATTTCCCAGGTACTCGTCAAATATGACATGCACACTCTGCAGTATTCGATCAGCTGTGTAACTGGCCAAATACTATCTGCTGAAAACTGGCAAAACGAACTGAGCGATACTATACATTTGGCTATTTTTTTTCTTCCTAGTATTGAAGCAAGTTTGGCAGTAAATAATTCCAGAACAAGTAGAAAGTTGTTATGTTATGTTTAATCCCATACAGTGCATGATGAACATTATGCAGTGGCTGTGGCTTTTGATGGCATTGCTGAGCAGATATTTTTCACCATGGGTAGTCCTTTTAGACATTACAGGCCCTAAGCAGGTGTATTTTCTAGGCTTGATGAGATGTTCTCATGGCAGGTCTAAAGATCCTTTAGTGTTACAAGCATCCTCTTTGATTTGATTAGTACTGTTTTAAGGTAACTGCATTATATAATGGCCACACATCTTCTGAGCCTAATTTAAGCCAGAAATCCCAATTGCTATGTGAAACATGAAATGCATTATCATCTTAATAAGCCTTCATAATCAAATTAGTTTTGTCCCATATTTAATTTAGTCTTTGTCCTGGAGAAAATTAAAGAAGCAAAGGAAAGATTCGGTGTAATTGTACTCTATACCATGTGGAGTTTTGACAGTCTTATGTCATAACAATGTGTAATGACTTGTTCATGTGGTTAATGAAGGTTGAGAAACAGATACCACTATACATTCTAATGTTGTTCTAAATCTTTGAAGAGTGTTCCTATTTAATATTCCTATGACATGGCTGTTGCTTAATCAGAACTTTACTCTTGCTGTTTCCCAAACTCAGTGCTGTCATCATTATGATTACCGGTGTACAATATATCCTCTTCTGTGTTTTGCGCCCTGTAAAACTATTTTCTGAGTAGTTTGGGAAGTTCCTCTTTACTTTCAATTTAATCTCAGGATGAGAGCGATATATTGCACTGAGATTATCACTATGTGGGATGATCAGAGTAACCCATTTGACTTTTGATATTTTTTTGACCCTTCGTTCACTAGAAGCAGGTGTTTCAGTCAGCTCAAATATTAACACTACCATTTGTGTTGGAGCACATATATGTATATATAATACTGAATAGGGAGAAAATCCATGGGGAAAAAACAATTTACTCTGAATGTTTGCGTATGCAAATTTTAGATGCATAGAACTGTTGAGTCCACTTAATCTCTCTGATCTCTTAATTTTTATGCACTTCATTATTTTCCATAATTGTTGTCTCAAGATGCTCCCTGCATGTAACCAGCCTCTGCAAGGAACAACTCTCATATTCTAGGTCTCAATCTTTCTCAAGTTATTCTGCATGAGAATGGACCTCTCAAACCTTTAAGACCTTGGAGTTTTTCTTTCTAC
This sequence comes from Burhinus oedicnemus, assembly GCA_008921705.1. Taxonomy (NCBI): domain Eukaryota; kingdom Metazoa; phylum Chordata; class Aves; order Charadriiformes; family Burhinidae; genus Burhinus; species Burhinus oedicnemus. The sequence goes on from VFFE01007917.1 coordinate 3,174,837, forward strand.
TTTTGCGTAGAAAGCCTCTTTGACAGATTGGTTTTAAGGGGTCAAATTGAGTTATTTGGGATCAAATCAGAAACTACAAAGCATTTGGTTACAGTTTCATTTTCATGATTTGGCAATAGTGTTTGGTAAAAGTGCAATTCCATGTTGATCCAAAGCATGCTAAGGGCAGAGCAGCGGTGACAGGTACAGTTTAACTATTTTCTTTATTCCTTGGGTTTTGAATTGACCCTCTGGGTTTTTTGCTGATGTGTATTCACAGGAGCAGCTCTGTCCTGGCATTCCCTATTGGAATCTCTTGGGTTCACTTGTCCAATTCACCTCCTTCCTGCTAGAACAGGAGGAGGTTAGTTCGATCCCTTGGTTTCTCTCGTGTTTGTGATTGGTGAGCAGGAGGGTGTATTTATGCCTTCCTTTCTCTCAGGAGTCAATTTTTATTGTGGCAGTTATTGTTTCTGCCTTTTCTTAATACTTGCGGGGTCATAGGGGCAGTGTCCAGTTTGCATAGTCGTCATATTTTCCTGTTCTCTACCCCTCATATAAACATATTTGCAACATTATTCAAATCTGTCCAAGAGGCAATAATTGTTCTAAGGCTGTCTTTCACCTAACTAGAATATGGGCTGTTCTGTCTGCACCTCAAGGAGGGGACATAACGATGATGCAGTATACAGGAGCAATGACTTATTGTCCCGCCTATCCAGGAGCATAGTTCTGGGCAACAGTAAAAATTAGCTGCATGCTTCTTCGAAAGATTTGGCATTTGGGGAATGTCTTCTGCTGAAGTAGCCACTTGGATAAAATATTGCAAATAAATGACTTTGGTTTTGCTGACAAGGATGTAAGCAATTGCAAGGGAATAGAATCTCACTTTACATCTCATTTCTTTGCAGCCTTGTGGATGATCGGTGTGTTGTGCAGCCAGAAGCAGGTGATCTTAACAACCCGCCCAAAAAATTCAGAGGTAAGTTTATTGGACAGCTTATTACCCTTCTGGTTGGAAGAAGTCCTTCGTTCTGTGCAATCGTGTAACTATTTTTGATCTCCATGCTTTCTATAGAATATTTTAGTGACATCTTCCATGAAGGGCAACTCATAAGGCAAAATGAAAGTATGTAAGTGTGAACGTGTAAAGTGAGTTGTGGGACTTAAAAGGAATGCTTTGTGCAGGGGTGAGATGGGGTTGCCAGTTGAGGTTGGCTTTCAGACCTGTTCAAACTTACAGGGTCTCTGTAAGTTTAATGTCTTTTTTTCCCATACTATCATACATGCCATTTAGTCCCAAACCTGTCTCAGAGAAGAGGAAAACAAAAAGTAGCAAATGTTTGTAACAACTATTGTTGTTTGACCTCATTCGATATTAACTATGTTTGACTTTACTTTCATTCTGCCAGGAAACTTATGCTTAGTGATAAGAAGTTAATGCCTGCTTCTGTGCACAGTTTGGCTAGGGCTGATTTGTTTAAGAAAAATCTCAAACAGAAAGAGAAGCACTAACTGGGATTTTGTTTGGAAAAACCTTCTTGAATTCTTCTTTTTTCACCCCTTGGTTGCATCTTTTACCCAAAGGATAGCTCAGCCAAATATTCTAAAAATTTGATCTATCTTTCATTGCTGTTCTCAGATGTAGCAGCAACTGTTTGTCTTGTTTCTTTGTTGGATGAATCTTGTTTCCTTGGTTATGCTTTGTCTTTATCAGGGACTTAGAGTTACCATAATTCTATTCAGGTTTGGCCAGAACTGCAGGTGATTGCCCTTGAAAATCATACACCTTCTGTACTGCTCGTTTTGTTGTTTGGTTTTTTCATTTTTTTTGCCATGACATGAAGGTATCTCATAATGAAACTCTCTTTTTAGAATACTGCTGAAGTCTGTGAGTTCTTGTTGTTTTTTCTCCCTTTTTATTGGAAAACTAAATAGCTGATGATTCAAATACTGAAGAGGCAACCTGGGGAAGTTTTAGCATTCAGTGTTAAGCTCTCCAGAAAAAGAACAATGGTGTTATGTGAACTACAGCCCTGACTCTAGCATTGCTTGACGTTAAAATGATACAAAGGAATAAAGCCAGATTTGACTGAGACTGCTGGGTGTAGAAGGAGGGGAGAGAGAGAGGAAAGAATGAGAAAAAGGCAATTCTTGCTAGCACAGTTTAGGAACTGCAAGTACCGAGAGACATTTGTCTGACATAAAACATTGTAGTTAGACATTGTAAATGTTCTCATATTACTTATAATTTATACATGAAGAAAGAATGGTGTGAACCTTTTCCAGCCTTTGTAGTTACTTCACTAAAGCTTTCATGGGGAAGTTTATGTTTAATGGTAAATGGCAACAAAAGTCATAAAATTTTAGCAGGCATTTGTGTTATTTATACACATGCTTTGTAAGTGTAGTCTAAGATAAAATGCTTTCCACGATAAATATGTTCAGAAGTAATAATGAAGTTTATCGCACCATCTTCAACACAGATGGAAAATACCCTTTTTTTTATTATGAAGCAAAGGCACCCAGAGGCTTGTCTGGGGTGTTGCACGGGAAGTCTCTGGCAAGGTCAGGAGCTACAGCCATGTCTCTACAATCTTACTTGGTGTTCTAATGACACATTGCAAAAATACCTCCCTTGCAAATGGAACACAAGGCCTTCCCTAAGGTGCATTTACCCAAACAACAACATTTACATCTGGGATATAAAGCAACCATGGGCATCTGGTGAATGTAATTCAGTAGTCCCAGTATTTAGTTTTGTCGTGCTTGAAATCTAGTCTTCCTTGCCTTGGGCAGTGTCGCAGGTACAGCAGTTCAGTAGCCCAAGATACCTTTCGTACGGTAGCAGCGTGGGGTGGGAGTTGATGTAGAAGTGTTCTAGTATCCAGTAAACTTTGTATGTGGTGCCCCCGTTTGTTCAGTGGTTTTGTAGAGTCCTTACTAGTCATCACAGCTCATAGGATCACTGCAGTTTGAGGCCTGAGAAGATGCGTGATCTTGGTTTGAATTCAAATAGGTGCAAAACTGGTAACCGAGAAGTAACTCCTGAAGATTGCATTCGAGCAGGACCATAATTAATCAAATGTAAGTGACACAGTACTGGAAAAACACCTCAATGCTATAACCTGTCTTAGATCTACGTGCAAATCCTCTTTCAAATGAGCTGTGCTTTAAGGTGTCCAGACGTAGGTCAGTCAAATCTGAAGTCACCTTCTGGGAGGAACATTGAACGTGTGACATCGTGGCTAGTCTCGAGGATCTCACTTTGGGTAGTATTTTTAAGAAACATAATTCTAAGTTTCTCTGAGCAGGTCTGTCTTCTGTGAGCAGATATAAGACAGTTGTAAATTTAATTTTCATGCTTAATCAAAGTGGCAAGAGATATATAGAAGCGAGATTCACTGCTTAGATATGCATACATGACTCCAAGAAAATTCAGTGTGAAACTAAAGCATCTATATCCAGTGGCAGAATTAATCCATCCTGCTTTTTTCTCAGCCATGGGTGTTTCGGGCTTTAAAAAGTCTTGTTGCCTAGGCTACACTTAATCAGTTGCATCTCGTGGCAGCAGCAAGGCCCTGGTCTAGAGGGTGGTGGTTTTTCTTTCCTCTCTACTTTAGACCCTTGAAATACAGCAGAGCTGCTGTGCACAAAGTGGTGGGGCGTATGCACCGTCCTTCTTCCCGGAGAGAGCCTCTCGCATACGAAAGGCAGTTGACAGTAATGCTTAGCCGTGAGTATGTGCTCTCACTAAATGCTGGTAACCTGCTTGTGCTATGAAAATAGTCCCTGCCTGAGGAACGTGTGTCTAAAAGCAAGCACTTCGTAGCTGAAACGGAGGTGGGTTTGGTGTGCTAGTAAGTCACTCCTTTTAAAAATGTTGGCTTCAAGCTGTCCTAAGGAAAATTCAGTGAGGGAAGCTGGCTGTGTGTTTGGATGAACTGGGTGGAACAGAATGATTTGCAGCAGCACGACTGGAGTCGGAGATGGGAGCGATAGAGCCTTTTGGTCTGCTTGGAGGCAAACGTACAGAGGTATCCTGAGGACACGAGGGCTTGCTTTGTTGACAAAAGTTGTGGAAAAAGTAGGCTGACAGATTAATCTGGTGGTGGTGGAGCCCTGAAAGGGATGAAACGCAAGAGGAGGCTGAGAGTAAGATGGGATAGAGTTCAGGTAAGATTTGGAGTGTGGTGTAAAAGTATAAATGAGACATTAAATGAATAAAAAAATTCAGAGTGTATTAGATAGAAAAAACCTGAAGTGCTGGAGTTGGAAAGAACTCCAAAGAAAGGTATTAGTCCAGCACCCTCAAGTTACTATGAGTGTTTACTAGTAGTTATTTCACATATTAAATGCTGTTATACCTCTAGGTCCTTAGAATATTAGTTTGATCACTTGAAGGTGTGAAGGCTGATTATTTTTTCTTCCTTTTTCCCATCCCAATCAGAAGTAGATAGCACCTGGATGGTAATTATGGTCTGTGAGATTTCAGTGGATTTTTGGTTTTTTATTCTGGCTTTCTGAATCCACTTTGGTGGTTTGGGTGTGGTGGTTTTGTTTTTTTTTTTACAGTACAGCATTTCTCTGCACCTTCATGTTTTCAGCTCCAACTAATTCAAAAGTCCTCTAAAACTGCCTTGCAAAATGCTAAGACTCGAGTGCATTCATTAGGGTGTTTCTTTTAAAAAATGGTAGTATGAAAATTCTTGTGAAAAAGTATTTTACTTAACTGGTCTGAATATACTGTGTACAGATGATATTCCTGGAAAAAATCCTAGTTGTACGAGTCTCCAAAAAAAGAAAGTGTGTGACAGTTCCTTGGTTATCTGCAGTGCTTTGGACAAAAAAAGACATTTTTCATATCGTATAAAGCTGGAATCACTCTGCTCTAATTGCCATCTTTGAGTATGACTGCATCTGAATAGTGACTATAAATGAACATCCTTTTAATATGCATGGGTTTATGTGGAAAGTATGAACCACAGCTGACCCCCTAGCTGGGCTAAAAGCACCAGTGTTTCATTGGAAATCATTCGAACTTCATGCACAGAGACAGATAGCTATTTTCCAAATTAAAGTCAGACCTAGCAATAGTTGCGAAGCTGAAGCAGAGCCCGTGGCTGATAATTTTGTGCTTTAGCTGCTGGTTCTGTGCTCTGTTAGTTTGTGTGCTTTTGGAGAGGTTTTATTTGTGTTCATTTTGTATGGGAACCTAGCGCTGCGCTAAGTTAATGTGTTTGCTTAATGCAAGACACTGCCACTACACCAAAACAGCCTGTCTGACAGCCTTCTCAGGAAATTCCTTACAGCTCTGTATTTGGGACGCGGATCTGTCTGCCAGGGATGCAGAAGCTTTGCAATAGCTGCATGGAACGCAGGGAAAAAGGGCACTTACTGGGTTAACTTGTCCAGCAGCTACCTCCTTCCAGAACATTGTTTTAGTAGTTGCTGGGCAACACTCTTTTTTTGGCAAGATGTTCAAGGAATGAACCCATATCTTAGACTTAAAATACCCTCATGGTGAAGCAGAAGATGAGTAGTTCAAATTCTGTTTGTGCTTTTGATCCTAATCCATGCTGTATGCTCTTCCTGAATATTGCCTTCCCGAAGCCTTCGCTTGAGCTTGGCCAGTGGTGTTAGGGGCCAGCACTGAGGGTCTCAGCCTTTGAACTGCAAGTTCATCACCAGTAGAAGAAATGACCTCGGCACTACAAAGAAAGTTGTATAAAAAAATATGTCTACACACCCTGATTCTTTTGATGGATTTCTCTTAAATTCACACTGTGCTCAGCTTTGTTGAAAGCCAGTACACTTCTCTGTAACAGAAATGTTCTGAGTTATATTTTGTTCTTCGTAGCTTTGCCATCAACGATCTGAAGCCTATACACTACTGCTTGGTTTCATATGAAGGAAACCATATAATGTATGCAGTACTGATAGAGGCTCTGGAGCTATGATTATTTAGCCTTATTTAGCCAATGCAAGCTTGTTTATAGTTTGGCATTAGAACTGAGATTAAGGGAATTTTCAGTTGAAGGGTCACATACATAGTTTTCCCAAACACTTCAGAATATTAAAAAACAAACTAAAACAAATACCCAGATCCCTCTGCCTGTTAGTTTTGGAAAAATACTAACAGCTTATAGAAGTGCACTTTCTAGCTAGTAAGGTGGTTCAGTACCATCCCCTGTACTCATCAAGGAGAATTTTTTGCGGTATAAGCCTTTAGGTGTCACGTGTTCAGCTTCAGGTGAGTGTGTCGCCTCAAATCCTATTGCACTCTCTATGCTCTCCGTGCATACTTTTCCAAATCTACTCTGGGGAAAGCAATTATATCAGCTCAGATTGCTTTTTAAACTTTGATGTGAAATAGTCTGAATTGTATGACTTTCTGCATATATTAGATGAGTTGGAGTGGGTGTTTCGCAGAGGGTTGAGGGCATGTTCCTGGAATGATGGTGAGGAGAGGAGGAGTGATAGACCTGGGCTGCATGGCCAAGTTCAAGCTCCTTTTTCTCTTTGAACATGAGGTTTCTAATGCTGGTGAAATCTTTGGGTATATTATTAAGGTGCTTAGTTTCCTTTAAGGGCTATTTAAACAAAAGTCTAAATAATGGCTTTTTTCACTCTGATAACCATATATTAGCAGATAAAATAGCAGGATTTGTTTTTCATGTAGGAGGCAGAACTTTTGAGCATGCTTAGACCGTGGTGAGACAGGTTAGTTGTCTATGACTGAGTGCTAAGTTCAAAGCTTAGCATGGTGATCTTGAAGAGAAATAAATCGCTTGCAATAGAGAAGTGAATCCTCCTCAGTTTTAAGTTGTCCAAGACGAAGTAAAGCGCACTCACTGAATACCAAAAGTAGGAAGTGGGGCAGCATTAGTAAACACCTACTTAATTAACTTCTCTCTTTTTCCTAAGAGCCAAATGCCAGAAAAAGAAAAAAATGTTTCTTAGCCCCTTTTCAAAAAGGGTACTTAGTGTAAAAACCAAAAGAAACTTTAGAGGTGGCACAATGGAAGAGAAAAATGATAAAAATACAGTCTAATGCTGTGCCTATAATGTCTTTATTTAAAATTGAAGCATTGGTCATTTTGTATAGGAAAAATCTGTCAATCTTGCTGAATTAGGATATAGTTATAAAATCCAAAATACATTTTTGCTGCCTTGAGGAGGAATCCTTTGGTATGATACTAAGTATTTATAGAACTGTACTAGAAAACAGCCAACTGCTCGTACGCATTTGAATTTGATGCCCTTTATACGATGAAGAAATCCTGAGCACTGTCTCCAAAATGTGAATCTTTAGCCCACTGCATCCTACGTACAAGCAGATGTTATAGACAATTGTCACTGTGGCATTTAGGTATTTCAAAAAACTGAACAGTCAGAAGCGTTGCATTTTTCATACAGAGAAGTGCGCTTTGTACCTGCCGAACCCTGTGAGAGGGAATCCTAATCAAGAGCTGATGCTCCGGGAACTCGAATGCGCCCAAGCCCCCTTCCTCTCTGCAGGTGAGGTGGTAGGCGATGTACGCTGCCTTCTCTGCTTGCCCTTGGTGACTTCAGAGGGACATCGTGGACACCTCACCTCCAGACATTTTTAACCACGGGCTTTGTGGTAGTGCCAGGCTCATCAATGATTACTTACGTGGCTTGCTATATTAGCAAGCAGAGGAGGAACTGGAGCTTTCCTGTTATGAGCACAGCTAGAGAATAGGTCTTAGACCCTTAACTTGCATAGCTGCTGTGTCCTGTAATTTATTTAAGTGTGCAAAAATAGCTTGCCTTGCTTTGAAATCCAATAGTGATTGGATGCAGGAACCAAAGGGAAGCCTTTTTTTTGTTTGTTTGTTTTTTCCTTTCCACAGGACAGTAAGTATTGTCCTGAAGAGTTAATCAGAAAGCTGGTTTTATTTAATTTGCCATGTCTATTGCAGTGTGGTTCCTTACTGGCCGATTAAGCAAGGCAAGTTTGTAGTCCGGTTGGTAGCTATGCGTGCTGAAGCACCAGGACATCCTAACGACATTCCAACTCCATGATGCTGATGTGCTTTACTGAAATAGCGAATAAATGATTGGCTAAATAATTATTGGCTTAATTGAGGTGGTTTAGCATGGGGTTTTTTTGTGTGTCCTAGTGATGGGGTTCCAAGACCATAATGGGAAAGGTCTGTGTGGCACAGGATTAGAAGAAGGTCTGTTTAACTTGGCCTAAAAAAGTTGTCGATACTGAACAGAGCAAGAGGAGATGGGTTTGCTTGGGATCCGAGGCTGCGGAGATAGGCTGGGCGGCGTTTGCATGCCGGTCTCTGCTGAGTGCTGCGGTCAAACAGCTGTCTGCCAGCTTCTGGTTTTAAAGTGCTTTCATCTTCGATGTTTTGCATCTTGATGAAGGCAGAGCAAAGCCCCGTTGAAATAGAAAGCGGCCATTAATATGCGTAACTGAAACGCTGTATGAAAAACGCAATCTGTTGGTTAAAGTACTGCAAAAGAATGAGGGGGGATTTAAGTGAACTCTTAGCGGGAAGTTTTACGATCTGTGCGCTTCGTTTGCCTGTCTGAAAGACGTAGGAAGTAGTTCTGTACTGACGAGACATTCTGCGCAGGACGGCGGGGGAAGTGCACTAGTGTAGTGACCGTGTCCTAACAATGAAGAAATAAGCAAACCACTGGTTTGAATGTTCATTCTTTCTCAACAGCCCTCGCAGGTCTGAACTTTTTCCCCTGTGGAAGGTTCAGGGTATTTCAGGTAGGATCGAGGGAGGGATTGCCAAAAAGCAGTACTTAGCTATTAAGTAGAACAGAACTGTTAATAAACCTAGCCCCAACCTTGCAGACAAAAGAATACTGTGGCTTTGTTGCCATAGTTTCAGTGCAAAATCTGACCTTAGCTACAATAACATTCGGTTAGAAAGAACTAGCTAATCAGTTTTCTAAAATTAGTGTGTTCCCTAGTACATAAGCCAGTATGAACAGGATATTTAATGAAATATTATACTTAGTCACAAGAGCCCAAGGGAGTGAAATGCCTTGATGAATTGTGGGGGTGGGGTGACATTGGTGCATATCTTTTAATATAGCAAAGTTATTAAAATTTGAGGCTTGCTTAATATTTAGGGTAGCTCAACTGTTGCATTCTTCTGTGCACTAAATCTGCTTTGCTCTGTTCCTTTTAAAAGCTCTCAGAGTCTTTTCTGTAAGGAGGGAAGACTGAGATGCTGGTGAGTCTCATCAATACTAAGCACTTCCAGAGGACCTTCAGATAAACTTCAGAGCTAGCGTTGTGCTTTTTGTTAGTGCAGCCTGAGTGCTTTGCAGATGAAGGAGTCTTACTCATATAAAAGGATGCAAATACTGAAGCAGATGGATGAAGTCATAAAGCTTGTGCGGGGAAAAAAACCTGTGTGTGAGGGAAGCAGTCTCCCAGGTATTACATCCTAGACATCTTCAGCTTTTCACTGGTTTTCTGAAGTGTTGAGACATTTAAGGGAGAGATTCAGAGAGGCTGGTTGGTAAGGTCTGGTGTGTAAGATATTGCCATCAGTCCAGCACACCTGACTTGAGTGCATTTTTATGCCTGAGGCTCGTTGACCTAGCCTTGGGTGAGATTTTATCACACTCTGGTAACCTAGAGTCAGAGGTTGTTTCCTGGCAATATGGGAACTGTGATGAATTATCAGGGTTTCTTATGTTGTTGTGGTTTAATCCCAGCTGGCAGCTAGGACCACGCAGCCACTCGTGCACTTCTCCTCCTTCCCCCAGAAGGGCAGGGAGAAGAGGGAGAAAAGGAGGGGAAAGGGAAAGGAAAAAAAACCTCATGGGTTGACATAAATACAGTTTAATAGAACAATAATGGAAAATGAAAATGATAATAATAATGACACAAACAAGTCACTCTCACCACCTGATGAATTGGTACCTTCCTGAGCAGTGACCACAGGAATCGTGTCCCCCAGCCAATCCCCCGATTTATATCCTGAGCGTGACATCTATGGTATGGAACGTTCCATTGGCCACTCCCATCTCTGCTGTCTATGCTCCTTCTCAGCTTCTAGGGGAAGCTGAAAAGAGTCCTTGAAAAGTACAAACATCACCTAGCAACAACTAAAACAATATGCGTTATTGGCATTCCTTCCAGAGCAATCACTAGAAAGAAAGTTAACTCTTTCCCAGGACATATGTGCAAATTGGTTATCTGGGTATTATATATGAAAAATATGTAATATGCAAATTTGGGGGGGAAGCTAGGTGAGCTGTCTGTTATTCACTTCTGTTTGAAATTTAACTTCTCATTCAGCCTGCTCAGTGTTTCTGCCTGGCTGAACCATACTGCCCACGTAGCTTTCTGGAGTCACCAGCATGCTGAATTTTTCTCACTGTAGGTCTTAAACGGTAGTTGCAGCTGCGGAAGCTGAACTGCCTTCTCCCCAAGTCTGACATACAGGATTGTGCTAGTGAAATGCAGCTTTGCTGGCGTCTTGTTGGCAGTACCGAGAGGAGAGCCTTTGTCATCCAGCTCTGCATCCCGGCTTGCCTGCTGTATCCTGCAGAGACGAGCAGCGTTCCCTTACTGCTTGGTACTTGAGAGATACCAAATACCTGGGAAGAAGGTTTAGGCAAGGAGCATCTAAAGCATCTGAATGATGCTTACCAATTTGGTGGTAGCTTTTGTTGTTTCTGGTAGCCAGAGTGAGTTATTAATGATTTGTCACCTCTTCTGACAGTGCTTTGCAGTTAAGCTTAAAAGTGCCTGTAATTAGTGAAAAGCAACTGTAATTCGCTAATGAATTTTGTGAGGCTTAGCTTTGGACTGTCCTGGATGTGTAGAAGCACAAATGAGTGACAAACTCAGTGGAGTTTGATTCAGAAACACATTTTTTGCCTTGAATGCGCTGACACTTGCATAGCTGAGCTGCCAGGCAGATCCTCGTGGCTCTCTTGGTTTTGCTTCTGCGACACGTAGCTTATGATTCCTGGTACAGCACACAGTCACGGGAAGGTGTGATCCATATTCTTGGATCTTCCAATTCAGATTTGAATTAGTGAGTTTATGCTTCAGGGTTTCCATTTTTCTGCCTTGTAAACCCCGCTGCCTTCCCCAGTAGACTTTAGGAAACCATACCTAGCCTTTACTTCGGCAGAAGTATGAATGATATTCTTTTTTCCCCTTTACATTTTTATGTGACCAAATGTGATTTCCTCTTACCCCTTGACTTGGTGGGATCATGAGGTGTTTCATTTTTGAGAGGGAGCAGATAAGTGCTCTGTGACAGCCCTGAGGATCTCATCTGTGTCAAATTCTTCAGTCTGTTCTGCAGAATCTCACTTCTCTGTTGCTTTTAGGACAGAGTGAAATTCTGTGCCGCTTGCAACAGCGGTAAGTTATACTGAAAGCTTCAATTGTTTTACTTGACCTAAAAAATAAGGCTTTATGTTTTGAAGGATTTACAGTTTAAGAATATTTTCAATTTAGGTTACTTAAGAAGAGAAGAGGTAAATATGCTAATTACCCATGCTGAGGAGGTCTTACAGGTGCTGTGTCCAAGTGCCACATGGAAGTCATTAGTCAAAGAGGAACCCAGCTTCAACCCAGAAATGAAATAATTCCACTTCTCATTTTCTGGGTAGATTCCTCTTCACTGAGCAAGAGTCCTGACTACAGCGGTGGTGTCTCCTCAGCTGTAAGCTCAGGGAAGTAATGCTCTAAGTGCTTCTGTTCGAGAGCAGTCAGAAGAAAAACGGTGAGGCTGCCAGCGTAGCCAGCCATAAAAATGTGCTGTTACGAAAGGCAGACCTTGCCAGTTGCCTTCAGTGAGCAGTCTGTGACACTCGCATCTCCTCCGTTCCCGCGTTGCTGCTGGAGATTGAGTACCCTGTCCTTCTCACTGCAGAGTTTGGGTTCATCTTTCAAGATGAAGTATAGTACTTAACGTGTCAACACCTGAGTGTGATTTCTCTTCTTCCATTATTAATGCATTAATAGCACCTCCAGCTGAGTTCTTCACATTGCTGCGTGGAGATCAAGGTGGCAGTGATAATCTGTCAAGCTCCTTGTGATTTGGGACCTGTCTGTATACAAATCTCCAGTCTTTCCTTTCTTTAAAGTTTGTGATCCAAATGCTGGGAAACAAGTAAGTTCTTGGTGAAGGTTCTTGATTGTGAAAACTGCGTTGCGTATTTTTGCAATCCAGAAACAACTTTGCTGCTTTGAGGTCAGTCTTGAAAAGCACCTACTGGTTCTTCAGGAATAAACTGGAAAATACCAGTTTTGTTTCCTTGCTTGACAACTGACTGGCTGGGACAGGGAGTTGCAAAAATCCCGGGTTAGCGTTTAGTGGCCCCTAACAAATGCAACCAGTATAAAAAAGCCTTGTGTTTCTCACCTAGAAAAAGTACTGTTTGTAAACATACCCATGCTGATTTTTCTCATTTGCTTTTTTAAAAAAATGGGTGTATGTGGGAGGTTGTTTTTTGTGCACTGCACTTGCCTTTAAACTTCTGACTTTGTGGTCATAGCGAAGGACAGAATACATGCAGTGTTTGGTGTAATTTTGTGGAAGCTCAGGCGGAGGCTTTCTGCCAGCTGGTAGTGGGTAAGGGAGCCGTCTGTGCTTCTCTGCCTTCGGCTGGTCTGGACGCAGCCTGGCAGAGGTGCTGGGAAACCTCAGCTCCGTAGCTCTGATTAAATACTGTTATCTGGCTGTGAAAGTCAAAGCGTTCAGGTTGGCATGTCTCATGTGAATGTTTCAAACGCTAGAATAGCCGTTACGGATTGACTGACACTAAATGCAGTGTTCCTGGAAATTTCTATTCTAATGAACAACTTACTATTCAGTCGAGTAAGAGAGTTACTTATGTGTTAGGACTAACACTTCCTTCATACCTAATTTGTGAAAATAATCAGTGCTGAGTTCTCAGTGTTGGCAATTATCATCTGTTTTGATTATATAATATACAGAAGTTCAATGAAAACATAACTCCTTGTATTTTGGTTGAAGAGTCTTTCTGTAGCTCTCAGGTTTTCAGAACAAGAAATTGCCTCCAAGCTCTGCTGACAGCAGAGAAACTGTGACATTGCAAGAAGATGCTGCTACAGGATCTTCTCCTGCTTTAACTAGAACAAATTATCTCCGAGTGAGTTTTTATTAAGGGTATAGAAAGCTTTGCTAGGCAAAAGCAATCTGGTGGCACTTAGACCTTGTATTTAGTGAATGTCAGCCCTTTTATTCATCGAGGTTAAAAATTATACAAGGAGAAAATAAACACAGAAGTTGTAGGCATGAGGAAGTGAGAGAGCTGGATGAGGGAGCAAGCCATCCTGAAAAGGAAAAAATCTTAGCTATATCTACAAAAATCCTTTCCCTCCCCTTCAGAGCAGCGCATGGTCTCCAGCCAGCACCAGTTAAACAAGCTCGAGAGCTGCGGTTCGGGCTGGTGGTGGCCCCGCAGCCTCTGGGACCGGGGTGGGGGCTCAGTGCAGAAGGGTGGGTTTGTGTTAGCGATTCTGGTCCACGGCTGCTCCTTGTGCCATAATGCTGCGTTTTGTTTCCAAAGAAACAAGAATAAATGTCAGTAGTTTTAGAATGTAACCAATACCCATGTGGAAAGAGGAAAAGTTTAGTCCCTTCTCTGCAAACCTCTGAAGTGAAACTGTGAGAGCCCGCAGATGCTGGGGCACTGGCCGGGACCAGAGGGAGGACTGAGCTGGGTATTCAGTGCTTTTCAGAAGACCTCCTGAAGCACAAGCTGCAGTCCTGATCTGGCGAACGCTCCGTCAGTCCAGCCTGGAAGTTTGGATTAACTGGCACCAAAGGCTTCCAAGAAAGGCTGAAGAACCAACTGGTGGGTTTGTGACTTTGCTGGGTCACAGATAGCTTCAGCACAGACAGATGAGTCTCTCAACTTGCAGCATTTGTATGTTAAATTTAACTAGATGGTCTTGTCAAAAGCGTCCGGGTGCCTTTGGCTTCTCGCTCATGTCTTAACATCAATATTAAGCAAAGGTGCTTTTTGGAGCATACACATACATGCAGCTTTTCTGGGGGTTGTGTTGACTTACTTAGTTCTGTCCTTCAAAAGTGCATTTTCCATATTGATTAAAAAGTGAATAATGCATCCCATGTTCACATGATCACAATGAAAGTTGATAAGAACTTGAGGTACAGTACCATAAGAGTAACTCAACTACCACATCTCCTTGGGAAACAAAAACTGTTTCTTTGGTCATTGTAAGAGCACTTGGCTATGGAAACGGGACGGTGACTGCGTGCCCTGCGTGTGCTCAGTTCTGAGCAATACACAGGAGGATAATCTTCCCCCTGCTGCAAAGTACATGCTCTCTAAATAGGAATGATGGTACCCTACCAGCCAGTGTCGTGGGGATTGGAACGTGAAGTCTGAAGGCAATATAGATTTTGCAGATAACTCTTGGTTATCATTGACAAGTTTTAAAATAAGCTAAGAATTTATATCCTCCCACTCCTTGTCAGGCAGATGGCCTTGGTCATGGAGAATGACAATGAGGAGAAGATCCTTCAAATATGATCTACAAGATTTAATTCCAAATATATTTTTTTCCATATGCTGTTAGTCATGTGCTTAAAGTTTTGGGTTTTTGTGAAGATTCGGGAAACTTGACAGATGATAATTCTGCATTGGGATCAGAATTTGTCTGCAGAGAGCTCTTTGGAGTTTAACAGCTTATTTGTCTTACAGTCTCCTTGAAGGTTCACTTGTGTGTGTACGTGTATATATATCACACACAAAGACTGCAAGAGAAGGGAGTACACTATAGGTGATTGTATATCTAATTGTAGTAGCTTATGTTATGAGTATCCGCTCATATTTCACATCAGCTTCTTTTAATCTTAATATTATGGTTGACATCTAATTTCTAATTTTTATCTGATGCAAAAAATTGAGAGGGTGTTTTCATATTTATTTGTTTTTAGTATTTAGCTGAAGCTACCTTGCAAGGTCAGCAGCCATCACCGTAGTTTTTCAGTCTTCCCAACCCCCAATGCCAAACAGTGGTTTTCAGGACCTTGAAGGCATATGGGCAGCAGAGAGCCATAAAGGGAACAAGGGGAATTAGTGCTTTGCCTCTGGCACCTCTGGTTGAGGGGAGACCCTGCAGCTGTGTTGAGGCTAAACTCCTTTCGGTCTGCGTTTCCAGAGGGTGCCACAGTTCACTGGTGCTGCCTCCGCACCCTGAGCAATGCTTCCCGTTACATGGAAAGCAGAAGGGATGGGGGAGAGGAGGGAGCGCAGGGGAGAGAGGAAAGCCCTTCGCAGGCGTTCCGGTGGGATTCTTATTCTTTATGTTGGTGAGAATAACTGAATGTTCAGAGTACAACTGGAGAAAATATTTTATTCTTGTAATTTCTCCAAGAATCCTTTATTGAAAAAGAATATGAAAACATTGAAGTTTTTTGTTTTCTGAAATTCAAAATAAAAAGAAACACAAACCAAAGCTGTGGAGAAAACTGTAAAAATTCTTGGAAAAAAGATTTTCAGAAAAAGCAGTTCTTTTTCTCAGACGCTTTCCAGGGGGAGGGGATTTCTGTTTGCAGAAATTTCTTTCTTTCAGCTTTCCGAATTAAAGCTCGCATACATTTGTGCTGTATTGAGGATCTCTGTGATCTTTTGCTGAGGTTTGTTGCTGCCTAAAACCGGGGCTGTCTGATGATAACCGGGAAGGGATTGAGTGGAGCCATCTGCTTCTCATGCAAAATTAGTTCCATCTTGCTGTACCCTGCTTTCCCTTCAGGTAGTCCCAATGTTTACATTTTCTGTTTTCTTTATGGTACCTCCTCTGTGCAGAAACTACTGGATTTGTTTGTCTGCTCTGTGTTTTTGTGAGTATAGTGAGCCTGCTCGTTGCTTTGATGGCCCTGCTGCTACCATAGCTGTAAAACCGCAGTCGAAGGTAGTGAGGAGGGGGTGCTACTTGTAGAGTTTAGAGGTGGGGAAAAAAAAAAGACCTTGAGATTTTACTAAAACCTCAGATGAGTCACACAAGTCTATTGCCACTGACCGTTCTGTTCACTACGCATGCAGAAGCGTTGAGAGTCCTGACTTAGAGTTTGAGACAGTGCGGTCTGAGATCCCAAACAGTTAACTGAAGAGCAATGTGATATTCGAGGAATGTGAGATTCATGCAGAGTTTAAATTATGGCTAATACAGGATTAAAGTTAAACATTGTGTTGGGAACTAGACATCAAAGCACTCAAAGAAAACAAAAAAAAGAGGAGGGAGGAGTGTCAGGAAAATCAGTTGCAGCCTTATACTTAAAAACTCAGTAACTTTAAAAGAAAAACTTTTATCCATCGGAGATTTTGAAGTGCCTGTCACTTAATGTTCCTTCCTTCAAGTCGTGGTTAAAGGCTCATTTCAGAAAACCACAATGACTCAGCTACTTTGAATATCTGTTCAGTTAGCGTGTGGCTCGTGTTGGAAGCCCTAAGATTTTCTCCCACCTCCAAAGATGGTTTTTATTGGTGGATACTTTACTGGAAGTATCTTTTGCACTATGCTAATTTTAAACGTACTTTAAATATTCAGATTTTTAAAGAAGTATAAAGGCATAATACCCTGATATTGGTAAGTAGAAAGGAGAATGTTTATTTATAAACATTTATTATTTTGCAAATACAAAAGGTAAGTTTATCTAGATTTGGTTTTTTCCACATTTGAAAGTGACTGCTCCAGAAACAGGGCTGTCTAATGTTTATTGCAGCATAATGCTGGATTATGCTGATCTCTTCTGAAGGACTGAAAACGTTCCTTGGATGTTTTTTGGATTGAGTCAGTTAAGTTGAAGAAATGAACGGTTCCTCCTATGATGCTTTGGTCTTCTCAGATCTGTGTGCTGGTCAGACAGCGCCCTCAGAATAGTCCATGGTCCTCCTCGCATGCATCAATATGAGTATCTTGTCTTTCTGGTTGTGAGCTCAGATAAATTTTTCTGTGTTCCTCTGTGCAGTGCTACATGTTCTTGAGGACAAGACCTGCCTTGTTCTGTGTTTTATGTCCTCAAGCTCTTTGCTTGGGAATGGTATGGGTGGCTTGGCAAGAGTTGGTTGTGGACAGAGCTTTTGCAAAATCGGTTGGGTGGCCTGGTGAGAGATGTTTCTGAACACATAAAAGGGAATTTTTGAGTAAAACCTATACGAATACAGGCTGGGGGATGAAGAGATTGAGAGCAGCCCTGCTGAGAAGGGCTTGGAGTACTGGTGGGTGAGAAGCTGGACATGAGCTGGCAATGTGCGCTGGCAGCCCAGAAAGCCCCCCGCATCCCGGACTGCATCCCCAGCAGCGTGGGCAGCAGGGTGAGGGAGAGGATTCTGCCCCTCTGCTCTGGGGAGACCCCCCTGCAGTGCTGCCTCCAGCGCTGGGGCCTCCAGCATAATAAGGATATAGACCTGTTGGAGTGGGTCCAGAGGAGGCCACCAAGATGATTCAAGGGCTGGAGCCCCTCTGCTGTGAGGACAGGCTAGGAGAGTTGGGGATGTTCAGCCTGGAGAAGAGAAGGC
Organism: Burhinus oedicnemus; assembly: GCA_008921705.1. Taxonomy (NCBI): domain Eukaryota; kingdom Metazoa; phylum Chordata; class Aves; order Charadriiformes; family Burhinidae; genus Burhinus; species Burhinus oedicnemus. The sequence continues at coordinate 3,192,360 of VFFE01007917.1, forward strand.
TCCGGGGAGACCTCAGAGCCCCTTCCAGTACTTAAAGGGGGCTGATAAGAAAGATGGGGACAAACTTTTTGGCAGGGCCTGTTGAGATGGGACAAGGGGCAATGGTTTTAAACTAAATGAGGGGAGATTTAAACTAGCTATAAGGAAGAGGTTTTTTACAATGAGGGTGATGAGACACTGGCCCAGGTTGCCCAGAGAGGTGGCAGATACCCCATCCCTGGAAACATTCAAGGTCAGGTTGAATGGGGCTCTGAGCAACCTCATCTAGTTGAAGATGCCCCTGCTGATGGCAGAGGGCTTGGACTAGATGACCTTTAAAGGTCCCTTCCAACCGAAACTTCTATGATTCTGTGATCCTTATTTAGTGGACAGAAGCTTGAGGGTGGTAGGAGGAATAGATGACCCGATATTTGTGATGATTAAGAAAAGTAAGGTGTTTAATGGAATAACCCTTCCATAAGATGTAGTGATCTACAGGATGACTTCTTTAATAGTCAGAGATTGAGCTTCGTCAGGCAGCATCCTGTGTGGGTTTTCTGTGCTTACAAGTCTGTGGCACAGCCAGCTGTCAGGTTGGGCTTTTTAGATTTGTATGGAGCCGGTCCAACCTCGCGATTAAAATTTATGCAACTGACTGAATTGCTGAAGTGGACATCTTGCTTTGCAATGATTCTTGATTACTAGCATCGTGCTGGTGCGAGATCTGAGGACACAGAAATAATCTCTTATTCATTTTTCTCTGTATTTCCCTGTTGGTACACAGAAGTGTTGCCATGGAGGAGCGCGTGGGGTGGGAGTGGGCAGCAACCAGCTGCTTTAGGGCCACACTGGGAGGAAGACCGGGGGAGGATAATGCATGAAGTCTGCTCTTGCAAACAATCCTAGGAACTTCTTGCTGTCGAGTGTGTGCATTCGTTATGGAAGAGCTTTGAAGGCACATAGGGAAGGGTGGGTCTTTTAAAGAGGGGAAGCCGGCTTTCTCTCCAGTGCTTGGGAGGGAAGAGGTTACAGAGCTAACGTGCATGGTGGACTTCATGGGCCTTTGTTTTCAGTCAAGAGTGCCTTGGCAATCTTGTGCGCCTTTATGCATTGTTTGAATAAGTATTGCTTTTGAATGATGTGGCCCTTCAAGGATGTGCAGTACCACTGTATTACCTCTATAAAAGCGCTTTGCAAATTTTTAATCTTGCCAGCACAATAAGTTCGCTGATAATTAAGTAACACTCCTTTACCTGGAGTATGCTTGTGACCTGGCCAGATGTGTTGTTTGTCTCTTCTCCTGAGGTCAGGTGTTCCTGCAGTTGGCTTTGGGTGGCTGTGTGCTGTTTGAGGCGAAGATCTACCGTAGCTGTGGAAGCCTTTTTGTGTGGGTCACGTCCCCACAGAGCGGCAAATTGACAGCGCGGGACTGGATGTAATGGTGGAGTTACACAAGATAGGGTTATTGCGAACAGATAACCCCTTCTGCTCGCCTCTGTCCATATTATCTTTCCGTAACGTAACGCAGGGGTCAGTCGTGGGGACGGCTGAGCGCAGGTTTGAGGAAAGAACCGCTTCTCAGCCCTTCCCACGCGTTAAGAAGTGGAAATCCCAAGTACCAAGAGATCAAGGGAGATAGTGTGAAGTGATAGTCTTTCTGCGTGCCTGGCATCTCTGTCAGTGTTGCAGTCATTTTGACCCACTTCTGTTACCGTTTTCCAATGATTTCTGAAGACTTTCCTCATAAACCTAATAGACCTTAGAAAATGGAGACTGTAGGGATAATTTCTTCGTCAGATTTCATTAGAATAGAGCAAAAGGGTGTTCTGTTGCTGAACTGAAGGATCTGTCCTTGCTACATCATTGTGGGTACATCAGCAGTCTCAGTTTAAGTATTTTTAGTTAAAAAAAAGTTGATTTGTATACATAACAAGCATATGGCTTAAGGTTTCTACTCAGCAGTTATTTGGATGTATTTATTAGTAAAAGTACCACGCGGGGATGTTTGACAAGAAAAACTTGTTCTCTGGAATAAGGTTGGGGTTTATGAAGTTAATTAGTATTCCACAAGCAGCTCCCAAGTGAAGTCTGAAAGCTTTCTGATTTTAGCGGTCATTTGTGTCCCCAAACGTGGGTTGTCTGAGAGTGTGGGCTATCTGATGACAATTTTCAAGACGTGTTATTGTAAAGAAGTGGAAATAATGTGCATGAACATTATAATATTTGGCAATGTTTGTACCGGTGCAAGTTCGGGGATGGAATACAGAAACTCTGTTGTATCCTTACTGTGGGAGGTCGTGTGCTATGACCTACCATCACACTTCCAGCCTCGGTATTTCCTTTTAAAAAATGTGATTACTTTCACAACGTCATTGCAGCGTTTTGGCTCAGAAACTTGCTGCTGTGCAGTGCACACGATTCTCCAATGCTTTCCTTGAGCAGCTCATCTGTTTCTCTTTAAATATTGAGTTGTTGTAATGTTTTTAGCCATCCTTTAAACGGCTTCACCTTGTAAAAGCCTTCAAAGCTTTTTGAATGACCAAGTGAGGAAAACTGCATAGTGGAAGCACTCCTGTGCTTGCCACACCGCAGGAGGATGCAAGGCACTAATGACCATGTATGGTCTTTAATAGTGCTCTGTTTCTATGACAGTGGAAGATCATGGAAATAGAATCCACTGCCTATGGGTTTGTGCCAGCCAATATCTTTTGGTTAAGTCTCATAGTCCTTCTTTCTTAAAGTTCTTCGTTTAACTTAATGTGTAGTATTGGTAGTGCTCTGATCTTTAGTAAGAAAATAATCAGTTTGTGCCTGAAAATATCTAAAAATCTCAAATTATGAAGATCACATATTTGAATGGAGAAGTAGCAGGCTTTTTGAATGGTTTCAAAGGGCAAATGGAAGGCATGCTCAGTGTCTTGAAGTTCACCTTTTAAAAATCCAGAGACATGGCAGACAAGTGAATTTGAACCACTGCTGCTACTGACTTCATTTTCATACTGTGAGGGACTTAGTAAAATTGAAAGTCAAGGAGGAAAGTCCCAAGTGCTCATCCAGATCTACAAGCTCAGGAAATTACAGATAATCGACTTTCACATCTTTGTCACTTAGTTTTTTGTTTTGTGTAACGTACATTTCCTCAGGTGTTTTGAGGGGAGATTTTGTTCTGCTTGTATCAGTTATCTTTGAATAAGGTCCAGATATTTAATCAGTACAGTTGGCACTTTCCATGATTAAGCCTTTGGATAGCATCAGTGTCTGCGTTTCATTTACGGTTTGCTGAAATAGTCTTTATTTCTGAACTCCCAGGCAGAATCTATATTTTGAGCACCTCTAATATCAAGAACACTTGCAGTCCATCTTTCGTAACTCATGTCTAGTTTATCGTATGAGTCTCGCTTGTTGCTTCAAGAGGCTGATGTATTTGTTTTTCCAAAAGCATGTTTTAAAATTGTTGTGGGTAAAAATTATCCCTGGGGTCTACAGATGAGTGACATAGTCAAGTGCTACCTCTTACTACTGCAATTTTCCTCTGAAGTCATAAATCTAGAAAGCATTGTTTCAGACCTCCATGGGAGAGCTGGCATGGGATGGTGCATTGAGTGCTCTTGTAGCTGTCGGTGCCAAGGGCCATTTTTTTAGTGGTTGAAAACAGCCACTGGCACCGTAACAGGTGGAACGACACTGTTCAGATGTCACCGGTGATGTAGTTCTTGTGAACTCCTATTAAATTTACAGCGGAGCGGAGAGGGCTGCAGTAATTTTTAAAACACTCCATCACGTCTGTGAAACCAGCAGCGTTGGGTCCTGCCTCTGAATGCTCTTTGGTCCATGTTTGGGGCTGCCTTGACCGTGAGTCACCGTTTCAGGCTGTCCCGGCATCTCCCCGCCAAAGGATTTCATCTGCCTGCACTGTGGCTCCTCTCCACCCTGCAGACCCACGGTTGCAAATCAATATTATCAAATTTATTGGATGTAACCGGGTTGGTTTTTTTATTTTCAGTTGCTTCTGCTGTTTCTAAATGCCAAGATCTTGTGTAGGAAAGGAAAATTTATCTGAAACCTGATTAAATTAATCTGAAACCTGAATTCCTGAAAATGAGGGCATAAACCTGACGTAGATCAGGAGGAAGATGCTGGACCACCTGACAACCAGAAAACAGTTTTAATACAATTGTGATAGAAATAATAATTAAAAAAAAAAAGACAGTGATTGAAATAAATGAGAGAAGAGAAGGGACAGGAGCAGAAGCAGACAATGTTAAAAGAGGACTTCAGTGCATTTTTCTGAACTGTGAAGGTTATTGTGCTTTGAGGCTACTGACAAAGGTGGTATTTGTGATCCGAGACGGCTATCTTTGACTCTGTGCGGATATGAGTGCAGTGATGCAACTGGGGTTATTTAATAACTCTCACCAGCCCATCCATCACTTCTGAATCCAGCTTTCTTCTGCACTGATTGGTATGTTACCATTATGTCAATACGGCAGCTCGAAAGATGGCTTAAAACACTGAAAATACCTAATTATTGTTCTTTATGGAAAAGGAAGTTTTTTAAAATGGATGTGGCACTGAATGGTTTGAATACACTTATTTTCTCAAGGCTTTTCAGAAACAAGTACAGGTAGGGACGTATGTTGTGGTGGCGGCGGTCGTGCCTTGAGGGCGAGATGGTAGCGCACAGTCCTTTTTGGTGCTTCCCTTGGCAATGCAAGCGCCTTGGTGCATTGTTGTTGTGGTCCACGGGCTTCATTACAAGAGTCAGTTAAAGGCTGGGAGAATGCACGAGTCTCAATGTTAAGGATAAACTTTATCAGTGCTCTAGCGATAGCTAGGTAAAGGTTTAATCATCACTTTTTTCCCGCTTTTCAGTGGATTGTGCGTTGCTGTGAAGCCTCCCAGCTGTGACTGTCGAATGCCCCACTGAGGTACAGATTTGCTCATCTTTCTGCAGCTGGCAGGAGAGGGGACTGAAATGAATGTGTCTGTTGACTCACACACAGTGTGAGAAGGCAACGATTAATAGGCTTTGAAATTCAATGACTGATAAATATTGCATTCTTGAAGGTAAATCGGTTTAGGAAGCAAGGGACATTCGGGACTGATTGCACAGGTGGATACTCCTTGCTTGGCTTTGGTCGAGTGCCGGGGTGACTGCTGCAGGAAGGGAGCGTGTCATGGTTCAGCAGTTAGCTAAAAAGTAGAGTTACTGAACCAAATTGGTCCTGTTTTACCTCAAACCAGGACAGAGTGCTAGTTAGAAAGTGAGAAAGTGGAGCAGCTGAGAGCGTGGGGCAGGGGAGCTTCTGCTTTGGTGGGACACCTGATGTGACAGAGGGATAAGAAGCCTTGAGGTCCATCGCGTGCATGTTCTTACTGTGGCATCAGCGAAATGGGGTTTTTTTTGGTTGCTCCTGTCTCAGGGATTTCAGGGAAATAAGTCAGGCATTGTCATGGGAAATTACAGCACCTAAAACCAACCTTCTTGGTCTGCTTAATAGATGGACAAGAAATTAAAGAAATGAAACCGATGGTTTCCTTTGCAGGTCTGTTTTAATTCCATGATTTATTGTATGAAGTTTTGGTGTTCCTGTTACAGTCTGTTCTCCAGGGACATAATCGGAGTCCTAGAAGCTGCTATGTCCATTGGAAAATAGACACCAAGTTAACACAGAGTGTTTATTTCTGCAAAAGGCTTACACTTGGAGCCTGTGTGAAACATCCCTTAGAGATGGATGATAGCGTGTTCTACTTTTTTTCTGGAAGCTAATGAAGTAGTAAGGCAGGCTAAAATAAATTGAATGACGCCCGTGTGTTGTTTTAAAAAAATAAAAGGAAAAAGAAAAGAAAAAAAACCCAACTCAGTTTCTTTTGAGGTTGGAAAATGCACAGAATCCTCTTCAGCAGCTCCACCGTTGTGCTTGTCCTCATCTAGCAGCATGTTGGCAGCGTGGTACAGCAGGGTGAAAGGTGTGTCAGTCTAGGATGCACGGTGCATTTTTAGGATTTGGATTTTTGGTTTTGCATGCTTGCTGCACTCAGGTGCCGAGCACTTCAGGTGATGGGAAGTGCCCCATCAGCATCTCTCTTCCCAGGCATGAACTGTGGTGATTCCGTTGCCTGTTTAGAATGACGGCATTGCGCTGCATTGCATTAAAAAACCCCACCAAACTCCAGCGAGAATGCGCTGTCGGCTCCCGCCGGCTGGGATGAATGCCTTCAGGCCTCCGCTGGCAAGCTCTGCTTCCGCTCGTGGTCGCTGAACATTTGTTCTTCCCATTTGCAATCCGGTCGAGTGAAGCTGGCTTATTCACATTTCTATTATCCAGCTGTCTGGCTTTTTTAATACAGCGGGGCTTTGCTGCTTTGGCTTCCAGCTCTCGCTTGCCTTATTTGGTAAAGCAGGGCTCTTAAGCTGTTCCTGGAAGGGGCTGTTTTACTAGTTCAGGGACTATTTTCCACTTTCATTTTTGATCTCTAAAGCTATAGATTGTGTTTCAGCAGCGGTGCTGGCATAGCTTAACTCTTCAGTGCTGTCATACTGGAATATTACGCTTTTTAGAAGTGCTTGGAGCGTTTTATTCTCTGCTGTAACACGCTGGTATGCTGCTGCAGACAACTTGAGCAGAGGCAATATATGGCAGCACTTGTGTTTACAGCCTATATGCACCTCGTCAGCATAATGTACTTTTCGAAATGACAGCCAGAATGCGATCTTCGGTGCTAAGACTGTGTTATGGAGGACTTGGCCAAATTTTAATTAGCCGCGTGATTTGCTGGCGTTGTCCGTGCTCTGTTCCTGCGAAGGGGAGTGGCGTACAGCGCCGGAGTGGACTTGGAGAGACTGAGCAGCATCATTTGATAGGCTTCAGCAAGAGCATCTCTGGTGCCCTGCCAAAAGGATGGTGACTGTTTAGAGAGAGGGAGAGGGCCTCAGTAAGTGAGGTGAAAGACTCAAGCCAAGCCTAGGAACAGAAAGCAAGGACTAAAGCTTTCGGACTCGGAAAACAGATGTGGACACGGGTGTTTTACTCTGTTTGCCCAGGAGTGCCGCAGAGTTCAGCACCTCCGGGGTGGTGTTTCCTATAATTGAGACAGGTCCGGGTTTTTTGCATTTGTCTTTGCTTTGCTAAGCTTTTCAAATAGCGCTGCTCAAGTCCACCTATAGCCCATTTACTGGAAGTCTGAGCATCCGTGTGGCAGCACGCGCCTTCTGGATGCTGTCTGCTACTGCCAGTGTAGCACTGGGTGTCTGCTGCGTCTTTCACAGCTGGCTGTCCTCTGCAAGCTCCGCAGAGAAGATGACAGCTTGGGAATTCACTCAGACTTACCTTGAAAATTGTAGAAGGGCTCTGAAAAACGGCATTGCGGTTCAGTGGGGGCATATGTCAAAGGCTGCACTTAGTTGATTGCATCCAGGGAGGAGGAGGAGGAGGAGGATGGGCGCGTGCAGCAGTGCCAGGAGGAAAGGATCCGGGGATTGCAGGAATCATGGTTTGAATAGGAGTTGTCGATGCTGTTCTGTTACAAAAAGTGCAATTGCTGCCTTGGAATATATAAAAAGAAACATTGCCAAAAGACATAGTAATTATTTTTTCCAATTTTACTTCCTGGCAGAGCCTCAAGCGAAGTATCTTGTTTAGTACTGTGTACCTCATACTTCCAGAAAGATATGAGCCAACTAGCGAAAATCCAGAGGAGGGTAATGGTCAGGAACAAGACCGACTAGTCTTGCATCTCAGTAGCTGTGGGACAGGGACAGAGGAGCCTGCAGATATTGCTGGGAGGGGGAGAGGTTTTGTTCTGCATGCCCACATGGAGAGGGAAAGAAGTAATGGGCTTAAATTGTAAAAATAGATAGGTTAGATCCAGAAATAGCAGAGTGCTGGAATAGATGACTTGAGGCGATATGTCAGGAGTGGAGCAGGCATAGTTAATTCTGCCTTTGGGAGGGAGGGAAAAGCTAAGTAAGCTTTCCAGGGGTCTGCCAGTCCTGGGAACCCGTGGTACTGGCAATTCTGCAGGAGGCAGCGGGAAGACAGCATTCAGTGCAGAAGGAAAGAAACAAATAAGCATTTCAGGCAAGGGATCCCAAATGCTTCATTAGCATAAGAAAAATTAAAGCACTGAATTCAGGTTTATTATTTATTCAGTTCTTTCAACCTAGACTTCAATAATATTATCAAATATTTATTTAACTTCCCTATGTCTTATTTTTTGGCGATGTGGGTTTCCTTTAAGCCAAATGCATTTAAAAGCTGAAAATCTAGTTACTTTATTGAGCAGCTGAAAATTTGTCTTTGGTTTTGCGTGATGCTGTGGTGGCTCGTTTCTTACGACATGCACGCAGACCTTTCTTAAATACAAACAACTTTTATTATGCTGCTCTGTTCGGTCACGCCAGCTCTGTCTAATAGCAGAACCATATTCTTTCCGTACTGCTCAACATTGATGCTTTCAGAGGGTGTTTGAAATTTGACCTTTTTTGTTCTTCTTGTGCTTGGACTGTCTGAGCCGTTCCCTGCCTCCTGCCCCCACTTCCCGACCCATTTTGAGCAGGAACTTCATTCCGGAAAAGCAGGAACAAGTGAAGAAGCAAATGTGAAAATGAAATCCAAGGGGTGAGCAGTCAAAATAAAATGAAATATGGCCAGCAGATGAATATGCTCAGGTTCACTGCTAGTGTAAAATGCTATCGATGTAGACTGAAAAGACCTGAAGATTTCGAGGAAGAGTGTCCCAGGGTTCGTGTTCTGAGACTTGTCTTTTAGTGCCTCACAGGGAGATTTATCATGGAAAGTGTTAAAATGGAGACAGCGGATGGCTTCCCGAGTTAAGAATACAGCTCTCAAGGCTGGGACAAAGGCTAAAGCCATGACAGTTTACTTAAAAGTGCTTCTCTACCTCTTATGCACATTAATTTGCTGAATTCCTTTCATATAAAGCACAAATGCTTCTCCTTGTAGTGTGTAAAACTTGGTTTTCAGTACTTACGGGAGAGAGGGACTTTGGACTTGCCTCTTGGCAAGATTTGCCTCTAGTCCAGGATTTCTTTTCATGCTGGACTAGAGACAGAGATGAGCTAAGATAGTAAAAAACAGTCACTGGAACCAGTAGCTTTCTTGAGATCCTGGGGTAGCTCAAATGAATGTGTGCAGTTGTGAACTCTTCTCTTAGATATTTTTCTTTCCTTTTTCCCCTCTCTTCAACATTAAGAGGTTTTTTTCTGGCTTGTATTTGTTACTAGCCAGGAGCCATCATGGTGCTCTGACCTTTTCTAAAGGTACTTGAGGTTATTCTTAGCTTAATTTAACTACCTTCTCTTGGTCCGAATTGCCCTTTGTGCCCAAAAATAAGACCTGCTCCTTAATGCTTTCAGGGTTACCTGGCATATTCACTCTCTGTCCTTGACAGTTTCCTCTGAGGAAACTCAGCGTGCTGTTGTCTTCCGAGATCTCTCGTAGCCCTGTGTGTTGCCCACCCAGGGACACGTCATCCATCTCAGCGATGAGGTTGCCCGTTTTCTCGCGTTCTTTAACCAGTGCCCCTAGATGTTCAATGGGATATGTTTTAGTTAAATGCATTGGTGTTTTTCCTTCCTTCTACTTGTAGTGCTGTCCCTTCTGGCTTTGTGCTTTCACGAAGCATCTTCACTCAGCGTTGCTTGTACCAGAGACTGAAAAACGAATCTGGTCTTTCCTGCAAATGTTTCCTTTTGGAACTGCCTGTATATCCCATGTCTAAATATTTCTCTCTTTTCGAGTAGCAGTTTTCTTTTTGAAGGAGACCAAAGAGGTTACATGCAGAAATAAAACAAACACTGGTGTATTCTGAACTCTTTGGTACCTAAGATGTTTACTTAAAGGTGCGTTTCTCATGTTAGTCTTTTGGTAGTTTTTTGGGCACTTTGCTACCATTGTGGTCTTGAGGGCTTTGGGGGGTGTTTGCTTGTAGTGTTGAATTGTCTGTGCTTTGGTTCTTAGTTCACCCCGAGACGTGGCAGCGTGTCCGGAGCCTCACGAGGTGATTTTCCCTGCGGGTGAGGAGCTGTGTCTCGGCTCTTCCTTGTTAGGATGAAGTGATCTTGCTCAGTTTTTGCTGAAGGACAGCCGTATCCCGCAGTGAATTTCGGTACATCTAAAATGCTGCATTTATTATTGTAAAGTTACTAACAATGTCATGTGGAGTCGTATGCTAATCTGTCATGTGTTCAAAAAGGCATTGCTTCTTAATTAACTGTTGCATTAATGAATACTGTTGATTTAGTAGGCATTGATATTCAGTGTCCAGCTCTCAGGTCTGTGATTTTTCACTCTCTGAAGTCCCTGTTGCAGTCTCCTCCCTTTGTTTGGTTTGATACATCAGCTCTAAGTTAGTAACAATTACACTGTTTCCTATGTTGCTACAGCTTGAAAAAATGAAGTAGCAATTTCCATTGGTAGAACTATGCATAAATGACTACAATGGCAAGAGGGCGGTTACCCTCGTGTCTTGCAGATAGGAATCGAAAGTGGTTATTTTAACATAAAAATTAAAATATATTTAGATCATAAATCATGCAGGCTCTCCATTTAAATGCTGCTTGCAAGGGTGATTTTCCTCCTTTATTCTGCTTCAAAAAGAAAAGCATTGAAAGCCCTTGAAACGGGTAAGATGCAACAGCGTGCAGAAGGGAGGTAACAGATTTCACAGCAGCAGAAACCTCTAATATATTTTGCCATGTAATTAGTTCAGCGTTTGAATCCTGAATGATTGGGTTGCTTTGCAGTGACATGTGTGATTGTGAGAAGATCTTTGGGCTTGGAACACAAATGCCCTTCTCACCTCTGCTTAAATTTTCCCCACTTGTGGCATGGCAGAACTGTTGGCAACATGAGGTTTGACTTCAGTCGTCATCTGCCACTGGGCTAAACGTGTAGAGTTCAGGCTTGTTTTCTTGCGCGTTTTTGCTGGAACTGCGGATGGAGTGGGCTCCGCCGGGAGAGCAGGTCAAGCGTTTAGTGCATCCTGAAAAAATAAGTATTTTGAAACGGTTTTCTGTGTTCCCAGCAAGGCTTGTTCACTGCAAACTGCAAATGAAAGGATGTCTTCTCGTCACAGAGACAGTAATTTCAGTAGGATCGGGTTCTTTTTTTCTCCCTCTTTATGGAAATGCAGGAATGATTAATAATCAACACATTTCTGGAGCAGCTTTTGTTCTATATTCTTTGAACCTCTTAGGCTGTCATCTATTCATTTTAAACCTCAGAAGGAACAAGTATAGAAATAGATGATGTAGTAATCCGAGGGCTTTTGAGGAGGTGAAACTTGCCTGTGATTGAATATATGCATTTGGTATTATTCTATATACCTCCTGCGTGAAAATATTTCACTTAAACACAAAAGAGGTCTTCATTTTGTCTGTAAATAAATAATCTCGTCATCCTATGGAGTCTTATCATCCTTGTGAGTGTATTAAAGCTGTGCAGCTTTCATAAATATAAAGGCAAGAACTTCTATTTGCAGTATTTCCATCATTGCCGGCTGTTACTACTTCATCTTCTTGCTGCTATTTTTTATATTTAAAGTAAAAAAACCACTATCCTTACATTTATTCTCTACTGTGAGCAGGCTTTGGCCTTCGGGAAATATCAGGTATCTAAGTATAGAAAAGTCTGAAGAGAAACTGCTAAATTTCAACAGGGAATTGCTAATTTTCTTTTAATTTTAGTATTGCTGTGCAAAAAGGAGTTTGGTTTTTTTCAAGTAACGAAGAAACAGCTGTGTTGGTGTTAAATATTCAGTGGGTTTTGTAAGTGACTTATTTAAATATCTCCATCTTTATAGATTTCCCTCATCTGAAAGTACTCTGAAGTATGAAGATTTTTTGAGAGCGGGAATAATTTTTTTTGACTCTTACTTTTCTGCAGTTGGCATTTTGTCAAGTCTGGCTCTGCGTTTAAAAAACGAAATAAACCACACGCCTTTTTGCCAACAAAATATTTGATGCCTGGATTCTCTAACTGCAGAAAAGTTGGTGAAGACTTTCTACTAAATGCTTAAAATAGCCAGGGGAGACTTGGAAAAAATGAGTGGTGTATTACACAGCCAGCCTGGCTGAAGCTAAAAGCACTTCCAGATCATTTAGAAACGAGCATGCTGGAGAATGGCAGAGTGAGAAAAATTGTGACTTGCAACTCAAAACTGATCTGAGCTGCTCTCTGAAAGCAGCGAAGATGGAGAGTTTTAATAGTGGCTGGTATCCAGCTGTGGCACCCGGCAAAGGCACCATGAAGAGCTTTGGGTGTCAGCAGTGTCAGTTTAGCAACTTTCTGAGCTCTCTTTGTATGCGGAGGGTAGAATGGACCTAATAACACCACTTAACGCCCCAAGCGGTGGGGAGACCCTCTGAAGGGAAGACTGGAATTGCGCAGGTATGTTTGAGTTTGTGTTTCTTGGCAGGTCGGTGTGAAAGGAGGAGACTGTATCTTGGGTGGGCTCTGAAATACTCAACTCGCTTCTCCAAATCATTCCAGTCTCTCTGAAGTTAGTGGGTATTTGCAATTTTGGACAAGTCTTGCATTATATTTTACAATAATCATACTAACATACTATCTAAATGCTACTTAAATTCCCATGTGACAGAGTCCATTTAAAAAAAAAAAAAGAAAGAAAGAAAAAAAAAAAGAGTCTGGTCAAGTTTTTCATTTTGCTATGAAAGCACAAATAGTGTGTACGCGATGGAGTTGAACCCGACAGGTAGAACAAGGGGTTGGCCAGCAAGCCGGCTGTCCTGGGGCAGCACCGGAGGGAGCCTGCTGAGCTTACTGCACGTTGAAGCAGTGACGGTCCCTTCCTTAAATCAGGTCCTGCGTCGGTGAGCCCAGATGCTCTTACCCCTCTAGAGGCACTGACCCCGCGATAATCTCCACTTGCCCAGCAGCAGCTCCTCTGCCCCCACGCAGTGCAGTTCTCGTTCACTGCGGGGTGGAGGTAGCAGCACTGTGGAGGCTCATGGCTGGCTGAAAGTATCTATTATGGGATGCTTTTCCAGCCTGATGTTCATAAGTCTTCCTGGGTTTTGGTTTTTGTGGGTTTTTTTGGCGTTTTTTCTTTTTTTGTTTTTCTTTTTGCCAGGTACTTTTCCCAGATGTGTTTTTAAAGCAAGGTTTGCATTCCTAAAAAGTGGTGGACAAAATACTGTATTGATGGTTAAGGAAAAAAGCCCAGCCTTTTCTTTGTAGCGTTCTGGTTCCTTATGCTTTGGGAGCATAAGATGCCTTGGATGATGAAGCTGGGATACCTTGGGAGCTGAGGATTGGCTGGGCAAAACATAATCCCTCTGCAAGTATTAGGTGGAGACCTGCACACGGCTGCCATGGGGGAAGAGAGAAGGGATGGAGTAGTCAGTTGTTGGGGGGCAAAGAAATTAATCAGGATGGGAGTAGAGGATCTGACTGGTTGGACATGGACTGGCAGGAAAGGGTGGAAGTTTGGAGGCTATGACTGGGTAGGAGAGAAGCAAGGTCTAATACAAGAGAGGGCAATGGAAAAGGAAAAAGAGAAAATAAAAAGCATGGGGTAGAAGGAATTGCAGTTGGTGTAATGTAGCTGGCAAGTTTCTCTCTTCATGGAACCCCAGAATACTTCAGAACATAGAATTTTCTAGTGTTTCCAGTATCCTTCATTGTGATTATTCCTCTGTGATGCTGGTGCATGCAGAGGATAAACAAGCATTACTGAAAATACTTTTGCGATCTTCAGGTGGCAGAGACCCATGTGGGGACCTAAATGTCCGAACAGTGAGAGCATTAATGTATCCCATGGTGCGATTATGGTCTTACTCAGTCTGCTTTATTAGAGGCAAACAATTGCTGATGAAAGAACAGGATTTAGCCTGGAAACATTGAAACGCACATTTAACACGTGTCCATGTAACCTTCATTCATCATCCTTGTGCTGTGCGCGTGACGGGGTAGTACACAATTATGCATCGCTTTTTCCTGCAGGACCTTTGTTTGGTGTTCAGGCTCGATGATGTGTCATCATTTCATCAGCAGTTACGTAGTATTTTATTTTTATACTTACTCAGTGTGCAACTGTGCCATTTTTCACTGTATATCAGGAAGATCTGAATAGAAAATGCATTCCTTCATGGTTAATATTCAACAAACAGTGTATAATAAGATGTAATTACTTTGCAGTAATAGCTTTATTTATCACCTTTCCTATGTGGCTGCTTGAATCCATGATGAGAGCAGATAGCGGATTGTTTCATCTGCTTTGGCTTCATTTTGTGTCTGTTAGAAATAGACCTCACTTCCATAAGTACAGTGTCTGACACGGAGTTGGTTTATCTTACACAGTCAGCACTACTCTGGGTTGCAGAGTGCTGACCGTGATGGTACTCAGCTAGCACATCCTTGCCTGTTGGTTTTGTAAGCATATAAGTCTATAGAATCTGGAGATCTAAAAGCCTTCTGGCTGTAAAGTTCATGTAGTTTCACCCGTGATTAAATACATTCAGTACTAACCAGCCTCTGGTGGTCATTTTAAGGTGAATAAGGCTAAGTTTAACTCCTCAACCACTTAAGAAATAGATTTCATAGAGTAAATACTAGGAAAAAAAAAATGTTGGGTGCTTTTCATTGTTTGTTTTAGATCCGTAGCTTTGTAACTAGGAAGAGAACCTAAGAAAAACACGTTATGTTTTCCCTTCTTGCATTGGACAAGGTCGAACACTTGTAGACCTTTCCCCTGTGCTACAGGGAAGAGAGGGGGTTGCTTGCAGTTACCAATGTAGAAGTTAAGCCTAACTTGACAACTTTCTCCACTGAAAAGGGTGGAAAAAAGTACACTTCTACTGTGACTAAATCTAGCATACAATTAATTCTTCTCTGCAGTTCTGTGTGTTAATTGCTGTCATTGTGTGAATTGATGGTTTAAGCAAAAATAGAAAATTTTATAACTGGTGTGTTGCTTACAATGCATAGTCTTAGCTTAAAGTGCCAGCCTGCAGCGGCTTTTTGAATCTCTTCTGTGCCGTCAATCTCTGAATCATCTTTATGTAAATGAAAAAATACGTTGAAGAGAGCAAACCTGGAAACTGTGGTTTGCACTTCATTTTCCACTTTTCTTGTTTGTTCAGAAGCTATAAGCTGGTAGCGTGAAAGTGGAGGTGAGTATTTCTAGAGAGATGCAATTAAATCTCCTTCCACATACCCTCAGCTCCTTCTCTCCTTCCCCAGTATGTGTCACTCCATTAAAGGTCCCAGTGCCGTACTGAGCTCCTACCCTATCTGTTGCTGGTATACTGGGCCACCAGCCCAGCAGGCTGCGGGAATTGCTGCGGTGGTTTGGGACAAGTTGATCTGCCCACGTGGCAGTCGGTGGCTCACTGTGAGATGAAATGGCAATCTGCCACCGGTGCTTCACCCTGTTAGAAGGGGCTTTAGTTTTGAAGGCGGACCTTTGCCCTTCTGTGAAAGGTGTTGGATACTGCCTGGTGTGCTGTAACGGTGCTTCGAGGCTGGATGAGACGGGCAGAGCGACACCACGTTGGTCTTGCCTTTAAGAAAGGCATGAAAAGAGCGAAGGTGTCCATCTCGAGTGGCATCCAGAGGTAAAATTATCAAGGTCTGTCTCTAGCGGGGCTCAGCCCCTTCAGCCACTTTACCCTCTGGCAGAGCTGAAATGACCTGTGTCCAGCGTGGGGTTTTTCCCTTCTTGGTTGGCATGCTTCCAGCGTGTCTGCTAGCAAGGTAGCCCAGAAGCGGCTGTGCTTTTCAGGTGGTGGATAAAACCCCCAGGTAGGTCTCTCCTCAGCTTGCTGCTTCCCAAATTGCAGTGGTGGGCTGTAAGAATACACCAGGAGCCTTGAGAAACACCACATGAATTAGAAGCCCAGAGTCTTACATCCATCCCATTGGCAAAGAGGCGCTGGGAACAGCCCTTCTGGCTTCTTCGGCCCTTCGTTTAAACTTCTGAGCTGCTACTTTAGGCACTGTCTTTGAATAGCTTGCTTTATCTTTTTGCGTGTTCGGTTGCTTAGCAGCAAAGAAGAGGAAAAATAGTAAACGCAGCTGATTTGGTTTTATTACTGGTAAGTTAGCATCTCTTTAATATAAAAATGTATTTTTAATAAGGCTAATGAGCTGGAATTCCTGCCTTTTGCCAGGCAGATTGTTAAATAGTGTCGATGGACTGGCTAAAGAACCCGACACCCCGAGGGGTTTACTGTTACCTGAATCTATGTTTTGAATGTCTCTGCTTGTCTGTGCTGTTTTTTGGGGGCATTTTATGCTGCTACTACTTTATTAGGTGAGTTTCTCCAATTCTTTGTGCCTCCTTTTCCCTAGCAATAGAAGGGATTTGATTTACAAACTAAACAACAACAAAAACCAAACCAAAAACCTCCAGCCTAACATTGTGTGAAGCGGTGTACCTGCTAAAGTAGAAAAATAAAATGTTGTAAGTGTGTGAAATGGATCTGTTTCCCTGGGAAAGCATTGAAACATGTTACCATTTTAGTATGGTAGTGTTTTTGACTGGGACAAGTTATAAATTTTCTGGTCTTGCATGAGATGTTTGGCAGCAACAGTTAATTTTTATCATTCATGGGGCAACATTCCTGTTGCTCAAAAAAGCATTTGTCTGATCAAGAGCTTTTTGGAATTTGTTTATAAACCTTTCCTTGCTGCTGGAATATTTGGACAATGTTAGCAGCAAAAATCCAGATAATTACAAATGGTTGAAGCAATCTTTCTGTTTATTTCATCTGTTTTTTATAGATTGCCTGTTCAAACTATGTCCCATGAACCGGTACTCGGCTCAAAAGCAGTTCTGGAAAGCAGCAAAGCCAGGAGCTAACAGCACAACAGATGCCGTGCTACTCAATAAACTGCACGTAAGTATTCGTGTTCAGGCTGCTGTTGCTCATCAACGCTCTCATCCATACTGCTTCAAATAAGTATTTCCAATCAACTTGACACGGTTAACCAGGGGACACTAAGAAAGTATCTAAAAATCAGTATACAAGACTCCTTTTGAGATGTACACTGAGATCTAACTCTTCAAACATGCTCCGATTCCTGACACCATGCTGGTCAAGGTCTGTGTCCCCCAGTATCGGTATGTATGATACTGGGTTAGAGTCATGGTAGCCATGTAACCTTTTGTCGTTAACCTGTAGTAGCGCACTACGTGGGCATTTTGGGTGGTAACAGCATAAAAATGGGACCCTTCAAAAAGCTACGCAAAGTAGAGGATTTTCGGGCGTTGCATCTCGACGTGGGCAGTGACGGGCGTTAGCTGTGCTGGTGGACGCCATCTGAGCTACTGGTCTGAAAAATCTGTTGGGATTCCTCAAACAAACATAGCTGCTGTTGATACATGTAAAGGTTGATGGGTAATTATGAGTAATTACAAGGCCAGACAGCCTCTCCTTCCTTATTAGCTTGGAGTATTTAATATTTTCTGGGTAAAATGTTGACATTCAGCAGTTGAAAACCCAGCAAGGCAATTGATTGCTGTTTTTAGAGTTCCTATATAAAAAAAAGCCAACTTAACTTAAATACCATCTGTTGACTTTAGAGTTAAATAAACTCTGTGTTTATGTTAAAATTACATAGCTAGAGTACTTAATGTCAAAATTACAATTCTAAATATTTTTAGTTTCTTTAAGCCTATATTAAGCTCATTGTAGACTGAAATACAAAATGGCCCTGTAGGAGAGTGTCATTTGCTGATTGCCATATGGCTGCCTTGCTCCTGCACTTCACGAAGGCTGGCTGTTTGACTCATTTTGCTTCTGAAAACATAGTTTTATAACCTAGAAGTATTAACTTGGCAAGGAGAAAGCTATTTTGGTCCTGGCTGTAGCATAGAGGTCCCTCGCTTGTGCCGCATTTCTCCTGCCCCTTTAACGATGATAAAAGGAGTAGACCACGCCAGCGAGCTTTCAGTAATGGGGGATTCTGCGTTTGGTTTTACTGGTGTATAAGGGAAGGGGAGAGGTTATGCCTGCGGGTTTTATGTGTGAGTTCATGGATTTTAAGAGAAAGTATGGTCTAAATACTGTGTCATGTAGAAGAAAAATACTGTGTAATTGCCCTGGATTACAATGTCGTGTCAAGTTGTCTTCTCTTTCCTCAGTACGTGCCAGTTGGGTGGTTGGGACCTGTTCCGTTCATCTGACGCTTTACCATTTTGTGCTGGGCTCCCTATGGAAATGCAGGATTAGATTTTTTTCCCAGTATTTAGCCCCAGCTGAGTGATGTTTGTACAGAAATGTAGAATTGCACCACGCGTGAACTGCTTGCTTGATTTGGTGAAAGGATTTGAGTACTTTACAGTTTTATTGGAGATTATTTAATATGCATCACTTGGACATAAAGGCTAATCCTTCATGTAGCATGTGCCAAATCGGGTCCTCGGTGACCTGGGGCTGATGCATGGCTTTAAAATAATTTGGTCTCATGTGTGTCCACTCATATATCAAAACTTATTTTTCTGCCAATCATATGGGTACGTGTGTCAACTTTTCCATATGTTGGCACATGGAATACCCTAAAACCCCTGCATTTTGCAGGATGTGTACTGGGGGGCTATGCCCTGAAACATGGGCATACAAGTGTTAGCTCTGCCCATGATTAGATTTCTTTATCAGTGCATATAATTTGTAACGAAATTGGTGATTCAAGATATATTCATCATCACTTGCCTTTTTTGGCTTCTGTTTGTCTGCTGGTGGAATTTATTGTCTGCTGTGGAGCGCTCAATGCTGAGGTCAGGTTATTTTAAGTTAATGCCATTTAAGGGATTTAAAATCTGGGACACTTGTCTTTCTTTGGTATCAAGAATCAGTGCTGGTTGAGAAGCTGACATCTAGTGGCCAGAGAAAATGATTCTTTCTTCTTGAGTGATTGTCAGTTTTGGTGTGGGCTGTTGAAATGCGTCCAAAGTCTTAATCATATTTTCACAGAATATACTATTTTCTTCATTTATAATGAATGTGGTACCCAATCCAGAGCAGGCAGAGAAGTCCTGTCTTCTGTGATTGCCGTTGGTGGTTGAGAGGGCCCTAGTGTCTTGAAGAAATCCTTTCTTGACAGAATACTTTGAAATCAAGCAGAAAAAGGTTTTATTTCAATAATAAAATTACACAGCATTGTATTTCTGAATGTATTTTTGAATTTGAGTGAGCAGCTGTATTCCAGGTTCTCCTGGACCAAGAGCCAGCTATCATACCTAGCACAACTTCTAAAAATAGCATGTTTTGTGTAAGCTGAAGGTGCTGAAATTTTATAACAGTATACAGATGGCTCTTCCTTCGCAGTAGCTAAGCTTTGTCCTGTGTTACTACTGCTTTACCTTACTACAGTTAGGAACTGTGGGCACTTTCTTCTTCTCCAGGAGAAAACTGGACTTACCATAGTTCTTGAGATCTGAGAACCAAACCATAAACATTGATGTTTAGCCTCCAAAAAAGTCTTGTTTTAAATTACTCTCTACCACCAGATATTCGTTAAAGCAAAGACGGATTATTTTTTTTTTTTAGTGAAAAAAGCATCTTTCATGTAAAGTAAGAGAGGATTTCTTTACCAAATGAAATGGTGTAAGAACAACCTGGACAAAACAGCTCACTTCTAAAACAAAACAAAGTTCAAGAGACTAGTTATAAATTAAGTTATTAAATAGAACAATATATCCCTCTGATCATTAAATTTTGCAAGGGCTTTCCCTTTTATTAGCACGTTAGTGTGATACAGAAATGCCCAGCTGTTTTTTCACAGCTGGTCCATAACGTAGCACAGAATCTCCTTCAGGCTCCTGTGCTGCTGGGAGGTTGGAACTCCCGTCTCCGGAGCTCCAGTGGGCATTTGTCAATGTCTTCCAAATAATCCTGCTGCGTGGTGAAGATGATTAGAGTCATCATAAAAAGTCAGGCTCTGCAGAAGCTGGGGCCTATATTGGCAAAGTGAAACAAAGATCCAAAGTTGAGGTCATTTTCTTTGAATTTGTACAGAAGTCAGTAGAAAGTCATATAGACTTCCTGGCTTGAGTAGTTACCCTTCCCTTTTTGCCTTCCCTCCGTAGGTGTGGTGTTGTATTGGCATGGCTTGTCTTCTGTCTTCTCTGAGATTTTCCATCTCATGTTTTATTCCAAAATTTTGTCAAATTCTACCCTAATTACGGATTGCTTAAGTGGTGTGTGTCTGTCTTCCTAAACAACTGAAAAAGGGAGCTGGAAATGATGCTGTTGGAAGTTGGAAAAAGGGAATTGCGCTGTTTCAGATGCTCACCGTTTTTCCAGTTCTTTGAAATAACAACTCTTAGAGTGTTGAGTGTTTGGCCACTTTATAAAACAGTCACCAACTGAATTGTTCTCCTTTAATTTCAGCATGCGGCAGATTTGGAAAAGAAACAGAATGAAACTGAAAACAGAAAGCTGCTGGGAACAGTCATCCAGTATGGCAATGTTATCCAGGTAGGCTGTGAACATCTTTGCAGGCTGTATGGGAATTTACTCAAACTCCCCTCCTCAATGTGACTTTAAGTTTCTGGGATTCCTGGACAAGAGTCTGTAGCTTTGCAGGGTGTGACAGTGTCCTGAGGTGGGATCCTGTGAAGCAAGAACTGAGTGTAGAGCTACGATGGAGTCACTTTTTTTGTTATGGTTTAATTGTGCCTTTTTGGTCTTTTTGAGGTCCCTGTATGATTGCTTTCTTCAGAAATACTTCTTAGCATCTTCATTAGTTGGCCATGTGGAAGATGGCACAGGCACTGCGCAATGGCAAATATGGTCTTTCGCAATGAAATGTTGACACATCAAATAGTAAACTGACACAGAGAAGGAAAATCAAGCCGTATAAGTAATTGCAGTCCATCGGAGCAAAGGATATGCTAGGTCCCGGGGAATAGAAAAAAAAAATAAAATACATCAAACCCAATAAAACGGAAAGTACAATAATTGCATAATTAAAAAAGACAGGTCTCTAATAAATGGGGACCGTAATCTGCAGCAGGTGCAGGTTCACCCTGGAACCGAAGCAGACCTCCTTCCCCTAGGCAGAGCGCCTCAGCCCTTCAGAAGTAGGGATAGTTACCTGAGCGTTTTGAGCCTTAGATTAAGAAATTCCTCTACAAATGGTTTTTATTTTATCCTGCCGACGTAACAGCAGCCAGCAGAGAGGGTGGCTCGGGGCCCAGGCAGCCTGGGCTTTCTTGTTGCAAGGAGAAATTGGTTGACTGCCTTTAAAGCAATTGCAGAATTTGGAGCAACCTGACGAAGGAAGGGCAGGGAAGTCTCTGCCTTGGTTGAATTAATTGCGCTGTTGGCCTGTGTGCTAGAGGCAAAACAAAAAAAATTTAAAAAATCTACCGTTAACGATGAAAGAAAAATAATAATATCCGGTTTTGATTGGGCTACAAACATCAACACAATTAAGAGCAGTGATAAGTTTTTGTCCGTGTTTTCCCATAACTCCCAAATGTTCTGTGAGTAACTGCTATTTATGGTCAAAAGGCATGAAAAAGTGCTTTCTATACAAAAATACCTGTCTGCTAAATGTACTGGAAATTTGACCACAGTTGGCTGGAGCGGGGTGGGTCGGGAGCTGGAATGGGACCTGTTGCAGCTTACATCTTCATGCTGATAGTGTGCGCTCTGCGAGGGGGTGCGCAGCGGAGGGCTGAAGAATGGGAGATTTTGAAGAGTCATCAAAGAAGCAGTCAAGTTTTCTGTTAAATCGGACAGAGCAAAGCAAGATAAAAGCAGCTTTACTTCCCACCACCCGCTTCGTACCAGGAAAAAGCACTTAGTCCCAAGCTTTTTACAACTTTTGATCCTGGGTTTTTGAACAGGCTGTTGTAAAGTGACGAGAGTGTTTCTAAGTGTTTGTCGTTTGCTGGAGAAGGGACTGTTGGGTTAGCTGAAGATGTCTTGTGCTGTAGGACTGTATATATACTGAAAGAAGTGTAAGTGAAATTGTGCCTGAATGCATCCATATTTTTATTACGTAATTTAGTATAATACTGTGGTTATCTTATGCACACTCGCTATTTATTGAGGGGAGGAAAAATGAGCATTCTTAGAACTGAACTCTAATTCTTATTCTAGCTGCTTCACTTAAAAAGTAACAAATACTTAACAGTAAATAAGAGGCTTCCAGCTTTACTAGAGAAGAATGCTATGAGGGTGACCTTGGATGAAGCTGGAAATGAAGGTTCCTGGTTCTACATACAGCCCTTCTACAAACTGCGTTCCATTGGAGACAGCGTAAGTGCTAAGAGAAATATCTTCGTGTATTACTTTGTGCACGGCTTGGCAAAGCTTGTTTCAGGAAGCCTGCCTTGCAATTAATGAAATGCACAGATCCTTTAGTGTGTGGTGTTGCAGGAACAACCTTTTTCCTGTGCTGTCATGAGGGGGAGGAAAATTGCTATGGTAACTTGTATTTTGGAAACGTGGAATGATTTAGTGTTGGAGGGAATAAGGGACCTAATTATACTAGCCTTTCACAATTCCTGTCCAGTTAAAAATGGTAGGAAACGTTGAGTTCCTTCAGTAGATTTGAAACAAATAATTAGCATCTTGGTTTTCAATGTTGTCAGTTTGAAATCAAAATTCATCATCATTTTGTATATGAGGAATGGGGTGGTAATGAGGTTAAATGGTCCTGTTTATGGGAAATCTGGAAAATAATTGATTCTGAATTAGATGCATTACTGTTTTAATCTCTTTTTCACAAATTTGAGTTGCCTGGGTGTACTATCTGCCTAAAACCATGAGGTAATAAACTTCAGTGTGCTCTATGGTATAGTCCAGGTATGTGTTTGGCAGGCTTTATCAAACAGGAATAACTTATCCTGTAGAGGAGCCCCATACGTTTTCATGTGACTGTTCCTTTTTTACAGACATACACAAACAGACGGTAAAGCCAAAGCAGAGGGTAGCGCAGTCTAAGTGGCCATTAAGCTCTTTTAAATCACACCAATTCTCAGACACCTTATCACCAAGAACAGTTATTTTCAATACAGAAAAGGCTTTTTGGTTTTTAGTTTAAGTAAGACTTTACCCTAGAAGAAAGGAAGAACAGGACCTTTACTGTTCATAATAAAGTGCATTTGTCTGGAGTCATATGCCAGCCTGGTCAAGAATCTGATTTTACAAATGAAAGTGCATCTTGGAGGAGGATTTTTGGCTGACCTTTTACTATAGGAATTATTTGTTAAATGTTAACGAATGAAATAACTTCATGGAAAGCAGCAGATAGGTTAGTTACCAGAATTGCAGTCTGTGTTTCTTCTGCAAGCCTCTGAGTCCAATAGTATAGGGATTTTTTTTTCTGCCTGAATGACTGAGCATGATGAGCTAAATTCTGAAGCAAACAGAATCCTGGTTTTCATACTCAGACTGGCATCTCTCCAAACTGCAAGAAGGTGATTTCCTCCCATCACTCCCATTAAAAAAAAAAAAAGAAAGAAAAAGAGCTTTCTCAGGTTGCAAGTTTCTGTCTGATGCTGCACTTATCTACAGGTTGTCATTGGAGACAAAGTAGTCCTGAATCCCGTCAACGCTGGCCAGCCTCTCCACGCCAGTAGTCATCAGCTTGTCGATAATCCGGGATGCAATGAGGTAAGGGCAGACTGACACAGCTGGAGCAACTGTACAAAGCTCTGTGTGTTTTAGCTAAGCTGCTAGGACTTGTGTTTTATGAAAATCAGGCGATCAGTAAGTTGGTTGGTACCTGTAGCATTGTGATTATCTCGTTAATCAGCAACTTAATATAGCTATCAGACTTTTCTCATATCTCTTGGGCACTGGACAGAGGTTTGAGTTTGATCTCTTTTGCTTGACTGGCTAAAAATAAAATTTTTCTTAAAAATCAAAAGTCACGGCACAATGATGTTTAGCAAATGACTTCCTAGCGAGTCAGCTCTGTAGTTACTTGTTCTGGGATAAATGCAGAAAGGGCTTTCCTTCTCTAGAGGAATGCAACAGGCACGGCAGTGTTCTGTTGAAAACTGTCTAAAAGGTAAGGTGGTATTTGTGGCAGTGTCTCGTGCAGGCACAAGACAGTGGGACTGACGGTTTTCGTTCTCCTTTTAGGTCAACTCTGTGAATTGCAATACAAGCTGGAAAATAGTCCTCTTCATGAAATGGAGTGATAACAAAGATGATATTCTCAAAGGGGTAAGACTCAAAACTCTACTTGCTTGTAAGTTGTTCACTGATGGGTAGTGCCTCTATTGACCACGCTGCCCGGGCTTTGACAGGGGGATGTGGTGAGACTGTTCCATGCAGAACAGGAGAAGTTTCTGACTTGTGATGAGCACAGGAAGAAGCAGCATGTTTTCCTGAGAACGACAGGGAGACAGTCGGCCACATCTGCAACCAGTTCAAAAGCCCTGTGGGAAGTAGAGGTAAGAATTGTAGCCCAGGCTGGGGGTGGCTTTGTAGGAACAATTACTGTGTCTGTTTAAAAACAGTGTACCTGGATTTCTTTTTTCGGTAAAAGTCTTCCTGGTGTTAGAAGTTTAATCTAAAATTCCGTTACTTACTGTGCTTTCTGTGCAGAATCAAAGAGGAGCTCTGATCTCTAATGCTACAGCGGATAGCTCTCAAATTCAGGTTCTTGACAATTCAGAAAAAGGGGACAGAGAAGCATCTATGAAGTCATTTTCTTACCAGTCTCTAAAGTTTAACACCAGCTAATGATTTCAAGTGTCCTGCTGAGTGTACCAGACACTCTGTTTTTGGTGTGGAGTAATGTGATTATGCATATCCTCATTGATAGGAGATTGCGACCATTTGCTAGTCTCTGTGCATTGTTTGTCTGGACCATTTTTTTCTTTACTTGGCTTTTAAATACTGTGACTAACACCTTGGCCATCACTGGCTTCTTAAAATATCCTCACTATTGATGTGATTGGAGTTGTTTTATAATTTTACACGTTTGCCATGTGCACTGCCTGTGAGAATCATAAAATTAATTGTAATGGTGGATAGGTGTTTCTTTCTAGAAGTATCTGCTTTGGTATACGTTGAAAGTCTACCTAGAATTAACGTTACTTTGACTTATCAGTAGCTTCTGCGGTAACTGTTCATGTGTACGCAGTTACCGTTGGTAAATGCGAGGCAGAGGTAAAGTAGTCCTTCCCTGAAAGGCACAGCTCAGCTACGCTGAGTTTTCCCTGAGGAAGTGGGTGTAGCCACAGAGAAGCCGATACGGAGTACCAGATCATCTGATGTTGGAGGCTCTGCTTGCCAAGGAGAAGTTAGAGAGGAAACACAACAGTCTTCAAATCCCTTTGTACAACACCAGTGCATTTGGAACATTTCCAAGTGTCTTCCCTCACCCGCTTTCAGAAGGTCAAAAATCAGTTATACCAAAAAGTTAAAGGATTTGTTGCATTTCTTTCGGAAGTTTGTTTTAAGACCTAGCAACACACGCACATCTAGAGCACCTGCTTTAATTACATCTCTGCCAATTTGCACCATAATCTTCCTGCCATCGCTCACCAGACTCCAGTGGACTACCAGCCGTGGTCAATGACTGCAAATCGATATTGTCAATTCTTCATAAATTGCTGAGGTGAACTATTGTAGTCTGCTCAAAGTATGTACTGTACTGCGTGGTGTTCACAAATGAAAGGTTGTTTCATCTTTTCTGGAGCTCCTCGTTCCGTTTCCTCGTACCTGTACATGAAGTACGGTAAATGCCGTGTTTGAAAGGCCACTGACATACGGTGTAAATGTGGTTTCCCTTTCCTTGTAGGTGGTGCAGCACGATCCTTGTCGTGGTGGTGCGGGGTACTGGAATAGCCTTTTCAGGTTCAAACACCTTGCTACTGGCCACTACCTAGCAGCAGAGGTAGGTGTTGGGGCTTGCTTAGAAACTCTGCCTTTCTTTCCACAGTATTTTCTTCCTTTTACACCTTCTGAAAAACTTCTCATTTCCTGCCTTAAAAGTAGACACAGGGGAGGGGAGGAGAGTGGTGTTTGGGTCCTTACTATTAATACAAAAGTAGATGGCTAAACAGAAAACAAGGGGAAAGAGACTTGAAAGAATACCACGGTACAGGGGTAGTCTTGAGCTAATGTCACTTTTTGTATGAATTCTGGAGGCAATAACTCTTCTCCTGCAAAGAATAGACACTAAATAGCATCCTGTCATGTGGGTAGTAGAATCAAGATGAATTTATTAATAGATGGGTAAATTGTAAATGGCTGAGAGCCTTTGAGAGAAAACGAATTCAACTATTGTTAGTTTCTCTGGAATCACTGGTTTCCAAGTGGAATTGTAGAACAGAGTGTAAAATGAAAATGCAGTTAGACTTCAGACTGGTCTTGTAAGAACTACAGATAATGCTTAGCTGTCCAAGCACAAAATAAATAAGTCTTTTTGTCTCTCCGTAGTGGACATCTCTTCCCCCCTTGAAATAAGATTTCAAGACATTTTATTTAAAAAAAAAAAAAAGTAAAAAAAGAAAAAAGTCTAAGGGTTATAACTTTGTGAGTTTTGCTGCTTAACACTTGTAAACGTTTATTAAAACTACTTCTGTTTACTTTAAAGCATGGATATATCAGCATGCCAATACACAGAGCTTTGTAAGTGAAAGCTGTCCTGCATGTAAGAGTGCGTAGCGGGGCAGAAGAGCTGTCTCAGCCCGTGCTGGTGACCTGAGAGCTTCAGTGGGAAAAGTCCAGATTAAATAGCCCATTTTATATTCTTTATTAAGCAGATTGGAAAACCAGCAGCATTTTGTCACATGCACACTTGCAAATCCTTTTCAGTAGTGATCCAGTTTAGAGCTTTTCCAGTAAATCTTGGGTTTGCTAATCAGCCAAAACAAAACCACAATCTTACATCATGCAAAAATGTCCCAGAGGAGATTGCTCACCTGATCCATGGTTAGAGTAGTGTTTGTTCTAAAAGATTTCTGCCAAGCCAGTAATTTCTAGTTGGAAATTCCACATGGGATTTTAAAAAAAAAAAAAAAAACAACCTGGAACTTGGTCACTCTGTACCCCTCTTGCTCCTTTAGTGATTATCCTGAACAAGATAAGTCTCTCTGCATGTTTGCAGATTACTGAACTGCTTAATTCACGGACAGACAGATGTCCGATTAGAAGTGAATGGGTTTGCACAGTGTATTTGTCCTGCATGCCTGGTGGTGCTGTAGCAGTAGAGTGCATCTTTTAGAAAGTAAGTTAAGACTGCGTTGAGGTTGTTTCCCGCTTCCAGCTCTGTTAGAGTTTTGACGTGCCTGTGATTCTGTTTCATCAGGTAAACCCTGACTATGAGGAAGATGACCTGGAGTGTCAATCCTCAGTAAGTATAGGCAAGAGTATGATCTTGCCCCTGATTGAGGAGGGCTTGACACAGGCCCAGGTATTACCTGGCCAGTGCATAGATGATCCAGGCTTTGTTGCTAGTGAAGAAACTGAAGAACTGAGGATGATCTGAAGGCTCTTAAGGCCTATCCAGAGGAATGGAGATTGAAAACTGGATTAGGCTTTAGTGAACAGCAATGCACATGGAACCGAATTTGTGTGTTACCTGGACCCCCTCGCCTCCCCCCTTTGTAGCATCTCTTTTTCTGTCTTCCTGTTTCTTAAACCTTTGCCTCTCTTGAAGCGCTCTCTTGAATAGGTCTGAAAAGCAAGTTGCTCAAGGTAACGCTGGGTGGCAAGTGCCCCCGCCGCGATGTTCACGTAGTGCTGTGCCAGTCAGTCGTCTGACCTCCTTGTCTAAGAAATGAATTCCCTCTCTCGTTTTAGCTTGTCACAGGAAAGCCAGGATAAAGGGTCTAGACAGCAAGAATGGCAGGGTGAGAATGATTTCAGTGCCATTCTTCTGATTTTCCTGTGAAAGCAAGTCTGTGTTGTTTTCGGTAAATGTTGTTGTGTCAAAGATTGAGTGTGCTGATGCTTTGTATTAATAGAAGCTTCTCTTTGGTGTCAAAGGGAAACAGCATTGCTTCAGTAGTTGAAAACAGATAAAACTGGAACAGCACTTTCCATTGTGGATTACATTTTTTTTTTTAGTTGGATTTGATTGTAGGCTAATGCAGCTTTCTTGGTCGTTTATGCTGTATTATGGAAGATTTGCTCCATCTGGATATGAAAAAGAACTACTCCTCCGATTTTCAAAGGGAGATGAATGCACTGTGATGCTTTGAAATCCTGCGAGGTGGAGTTTTCCTCCTAAAAGGATTTGTCACTATAGCCTGGCCATTGAAAGGCTAACCCTTGCCCCCAGATATTGAGCTGTTATCCAGATTAGTTCTGGTGGTATTTAGCAGCAAACACTGATCTTCTGACAGCTTGATTTCAGTAAACATATTGGAAAAATGAAAAAATGAACCAACACCCCCCCCAAGCTATTGGGGGAGGGGGGCATCCAACATTGAACTGTTTTGTTGGCTTAACTTTTTGAAAGTTAATCAGTGTCAAGGTAGACATCCATCCTACTGGTGTTTTGCTAATGCCTCTTGATAAGTGCACTAATAATGATAACACACTGGCTTTAGAGTTTTGGATTTTTTTTCCTTGCTGTCTCTTTACCACTAGGTGGCAAAAATAGACCGTAAAGAACAGGATCAGGAGCACATAATTCATTTCTGACACAAAATTACTGCATCGTTTAACATTCAGTAGTGACAGGAATGGTGGAGGCTGCTTTATCCAACTTTATCTAAACACCAACTTTATCCAAATGTGAGCCGTCTGCAAGGCAGCGGGTTTGCACAGCTCTGTTTTAATGTTGTCCTCTCCTGATACCTCAGTGAGCTGCACAGGAACGGGGTGTAAATGGGCAAGGCTGAGATGCCAGCTAGTACCCTTGCAACGTTAAAGGGGACTGCTTTTGTCATCTTTGGGGTTGAAGTTTTAGTTCTCCCTAAATTGCCCCATATCTTACTGCTTGATTTGCTGCTTGTTTTCAGCTTTGTCTCGGTTTCAATAACTGACCACTTGTCTCCTGAAGCACAAATTGTGAATACAGAGCAGCTGCCTCACTGTGGAGATGGAGACAGCTGAAATTTGGATAATTCATTCCAAGTGAGCGAATTTCTCCTGGTGTAAAGCCTCCAGATGGACTCTACTCAGTGTATAGTTGCTTCTCCTCTTGAAGGCACACTCCCAATGTGTGTTTCTGTTCCATACAGCTAACTGTCTGTTCCCATGTGCGAAATCAGACTTTAAATGTCACTACTTTGCAGCCAAGTTCATTGACTACAAATGTGCTAACGACAGAGTATCCTGAGGCACAAGCAGCATTAGGTAACTTTTCCGTCTGTTGAAGGATTGCAAGGCCTTACACCAGGACTTTGAAAGACAAGTGCTTGAGTGCCGACTGCTGTGGGTGCCTATCTTCCACTGGTGCCAAGATCACAGAGAAGCTGATAAATCGGATGCTTGATCGCTTTGAAAATTGCACCTAGGATTTAGGTGTTTATACGTGGACAGCTGGCTCCTGTGGTGTGTCAGACAGTTAGCAACTTTTTTGTTGACACGTGATAACTGGTAGTGCCCTAGGAAAGGTTTTAGACAAAGTTGTTGTTCCTTTTTCCCAGTTTATCTTTATTTTTTCCTACCCTTTTGTGCTTTCCTCTGAAAATCCAGGGGTTTATTCAGTTGATGTTAGTATCTTTATTTTGTTAAAGGAGGCTGGTAATTTGCCAGCACCTTGGAAATAAAGATACTTCTGATGCCATGTCCTTTGTAGCGTATCATTGTGTTTGAGCGCATCATAAGCTGTAGTGTGAACAGCAAGACAGCTAACTTCTTGAGTAGCTTTTGTTTCATTTGTCTGTGACCGATAGATGAGAGTCCCGTTTTTGCTGCTGAAGTCGATTATTTCCCAGCAAGATTGTTGGTACATAGTGTTGCTGGTTTTTATATTTGCAGCTCACATAATTACTTTGTTAGAGTGATAATTGCAGTATGTCAAATACATTTCGAAAGCCAGTGGTGTCAGGGGTGGGGATCTCAGCAGATGTGGGTCATCTGAAACTAGTCAGAGTTCCCAGTGCACTGTGGGGTGAATGGCCGGGGGATTTTAAGTCTCTTCTGGCATTGTCTGCAAGCCATAACCTCTGTGGTTTAGGATTTATTGTGTTTGTGATCCAGAAATGCTCAAAGTTACTAACACCGGGGAAAGCGAAGAAGTGGTTGGCAAGAGCAGCTACATGTTAGTTTTACTGGTGTCCCAAAGCCCAGCTGTCTTAACCCGTACTTGGAGTGGTTCAGAGTTATGTCT
Organism: Burhinus oedicnemus; assembly: GCA_008921705.1. NCBI lineage: Eukaryota > Metazoa > Chordata > Aves > Charadriiformes > Burhinidae > Burhinus > Burhinus oedicnemus. Next base: position 3,222,587 of record VFFE01007917.1, read on the forward strand.
GTGAATTACAGGAGACATCTGTTTAACGCTAGGCAGGTGGGTCTGGAAGGTTTGGTCTGACTGGGTGTGATGGGACTTCTTCCACAGCTGGACCCTGAGCAGGATGCCTCCAGAAGAGGCTTGCGCAGTGCTCAGGAGAAGATGGCGTACTCTCTGGTCTCTGTGCCTGAAGGAAACGATATCTCCTCCATATTTGAGTTGGACCCTACCACCTTGCGAGGAGGAGACAGCCTTGTCCCCAGGTACTGTTAAGTGTTAGAACTGACTGTCTGCCTTGGAGTTTGACATTTGGTGGGTGTTTTGTTATGTTTTTTGTGAGGTAAAGCTGTCTCCCACTTCCCCCCCTCCCCCTTCCTTTGGAATTAAGGTTGTTCCTCAAATTAATACAGAAATCACAGAATGGTAGGGGTTGGAAGGGACCTTCGAAGATCATCTAGTTCAACCCCCCTGCCCAAGCAGGGTCACCTAGAGCAGGTTGCACAGGATCATATCCAGGTGGGTTTTGAACGTCTCCAAAGAAAACTCCAGAGCCTCTCTGTTCCAGTGCTCTGCCACCCTCAAAGTAAAGAAGTTTTTCCTTATGTTGAGATGGAATTTCCTGTGTTCCAGTTTGTGCCCACTGCCCTGGGCTGGGCCCACTGAAAAGAGTCTGGCCCCATCCTCTTGCCACCCACCCTTTAGATATTGATCAGCATCGATGAGATCCCCTCTCAGTCTGCTCTTCTCCAGGCTGAACAGCCCCAGGTCCCTCAGCCTTTCCCCATCAGAGAGGTGCTCCAGTCCCCTGAGCGTCTTTGTAGCCCTGTAGTATTTGTGCTAAATACTTGGCAAATGCCTGGAGCTTCACTTTATTATTGAGCTATAAGTAGTAGAAATTTTCCCATTCTACAGATGGGAAAATTGAGAGTAAATGACTTCCTTGCCAGTGAACAAACTGGAACTAAAAGCCTTGGACATCCTATCATGCCATTCCCAGGACCTGTCTGTATTGGGTTAGCTAGAATGTAACATCAAGTATTTCACACTTAATTTTCTGTTGTTTACAGGATCTTAACTATTCATATGGCACCTCTTGCTACTTAGAAGATGTTGTACCCTTCAGAGATGCAGTCTCTTTGCTCTCAGTTCCCACCGAGAAAGCGTGGCATATTTGTTCAACCTACTTTATCTAAGCAACTCTGTATCATCAGACACTCCAAGTTAGCAGAAGTTAACATGGCCACTAAAAGCAGCAGTCCTGGCTGCCTCTTGTCTCCTTTGCGCTGCCATGGTTGTGTGCAGAGAGGAGGCTGTACCGCAGCTGAGAGGCTGTTTCTTATCCTGGCCTAAGGTGCTCGTCTGACAGTGGCTTGGCATCTCTTATCAAAGAGCTGGTACATGCAAAGCAGTGTCGTTGCCAGAAGTACCTGAGGAAACGAAGCCTGGGAGCTGCTGTCCCCGTAGGGACTTCTGCTAGAGAAATTTGTTTTGTGCTGGCCATGTGTTCCAGTATCTTAACGGACCTTTGATGCTCGTACAACGTTGACCCTTTGTACAGCTAGTCTAAAAATTTTCAGTTTAGAAAATCTAAAATAGATAGCAGGGAGTTACAGACTGAGAAATATAAAGGTCAGGGAGGAAGCTGACAGCTCGGATACACTATAGCATGTGGAAACATGAGGATTTGAAGAGGCTTAATTTGTTACTGTGCAGCAGCTGAGACACAGCAACAAAATATGGACATAGTTCTGTTTTACAGCAGAATCTATTTCGTTATATAAGACAACTTCTTAAGGTGAATTTATAGAATGAAATAAGGAATGAAAAGTCTTATTCCTGTTATGGCATGCAGCATGGATAAAGATGACACTTTTTTTTTTTCCACTTATTCCTGCCAACATCTTGCAATTCGAACAATGTGAAGATTTCCTGTCTGGGAAAGTGACTCATGCTTTGAAACTTTGACTTTCTTTTAGGAACTCTTATGTCAGACTTAGACACCTTTGCACTAACACCTGGGTCCATAGTACCAATATCCCTATTGATAAAGAAGAGGAGAAACCTGTGATGCTTAAAGTAAGTTCTGTTAATTTATATAAGCACATCCTTTGATTCCTGTACTTTCACAAAAGTGGTGTTGGTAGGAGAAGTTCCAGTCCCTTGAGACTGCTGGGCTCATCAAACAGCGGGCAGCTTAACAGCAATGAATAGTGCCTGTGCAAATTGTTTTATCTAAAAGATTAGGTTTTCATAGTAGTTTACTAGTTATGTGGTTCAATTTCTGCAGTACGACAGTCATCACAAGGAGAATTTTTTCCACTGTTTACGGCAACATTTTGCAATCTCTCCTGATGTTTCCCTGGATTTAGGAACCTTTGAGCTTGCACAGAGTCGTACTCTTCTCAAAGTTTGACTTCATGAGTAGCCTCCTACTGCCTAAGTGGAGCGTGGCTTTTCTTCTGTTCTGTTATCACTGGGTATGTGAATCACTACTTTGTTTTCTGCCTTTTGGTTTGATGATAAAACTTCTCTGGGTTTCAGATTGGTACTTCTCCAGTGAAAGAGGACAAAGAAGCTTTTGCTATAGTACCAGTTTCCCCTGCAGAGGTTCGGGACTTGGATTTTGCAAATGATGCAAGTAAGGTTTTAGGTTCCATTGCTGGCAAGTTGGAAAAGGGAACGATAACCCAGAATGAAAGAAGGTAAGGAAGCAAGAATTTGGTTCAGATGAGGTTGTTTCCTTTACTCAGTAACTGTTTCTCTGAAAATTTTATCTATGTACGCTATCTTCAGGAGAGGGATTTTGTTTCCTAATTGGTTAGATTGATTTTTAAAAAAAAAAAACCAACTCCATGGTTTTATTGTTGACGTGCCCATAGTGGAGGTTCTTAAGCCTATTCTGTCAAGCTCCCCGCTCCTCTATGAAATGAGAGCATGAGAACTGTTGTTGTGAAGTTGGAGGAGTAATCCACAGCATACCTTTCTTGATGGGCTTTGCAAATTGAGTGTGGGAATTTATAATCCATCTTGTGAAGACCGAACATATGACTTCTTACAAATCCTCTGACAATATCTGTGAAAAGTACGCGGCCACACAAAGAGAGCAGAGAGTCGGCTGTGTAAAACCAGGGCCTGCATACTTCTATAGCCAATGCCTTTTATTTGGGCTTGGGAGAAATTATCACCTGATTTGTTTCTTCTGGCAATTTAAAGAACTGCCAAATAGAACTTGGCGAATGGATAGTTGCCCTAGAGCGCTATCGTTGTCTTCTGCTGTGGTTTAGCTATTAGACAGTAAGGCTATAGCAATAGGGGACATTAGTTCCTAATTTTAAGTTCTGTACAAACCTATGTGCTTTACCCAGCATCTGATTCAGTCTCTAATTGATGTTCTTTTTTCACTTAGCATTTTGATATGTGTGTAAACTTACACTGACATTGTTCTTTTAACAGATAGAATTCGTCATCTTGTATTAACGTCCTCTGGCTTTCTTGTAGATCTGTTACCAAATTGTTGGAGGATTTGGTCTACTTTGTTACTGGTGGCACTAATTCTGGACAAGATGTTCTTGAAGTGGTATTTTCTAAACCTAATAGAGAACGGCAAAAACTGATGAGAGAACAGAATATTCTAAAGCAGGTAGGCTCCATTTTTCTCTAAACTACGCCTACAAGAAAGGTTGTCAGAAAAGAGAACCTAATAATAGAGAACCTGGCCAAATTATTGGGACCAAAAGATCCTTTGAGTTTCTAGCTTTCAGCAGGCTCTTGGCGATGGACTGTAGGCGTACCATTGCTAGAAGAAAAAATTACGGAATATTGTGTTGAGTAAAGGTGATCAGCAGTGTCTTCTGTCCAGGCTACTCTATGGCCAAGCAACTTGGTAACTACAGCGTATTTCTGATGTACATTTTAGAAATTTAAAGATGCTGTCAGAGTGCTTTTACACTGATTTTAAGCAGATGAAGGCAGCATCTCATGGGATTTTATCTTTGTTTTTTAATAAAACCATAGATTTTCAAGTTGTTGCAAGCACCATTTACGGACAGTGGTGATGGCCCGATGCTGCGGTTGGAGGAGCTTGGGGACCAGCGTCATGCTCCTTTCAGACACATATGCCGGCTTTGCTACAGAGTGCTGAGACACTCTCAGCAGGATTACAGAAAGAATCAGGTTTGATACATGTCTGTAGTTTTCAATGGCACTAACATTGTTCCTGTGCTCCAAAAAAGGAAAAGCTGCATCGCATTAATTAAACCCTGCTACGCTGTGCTGTGATTGTACAGCCAGCAAGAGATTTTTGGATTGCTCAGTTTTACTCTTATCTGGCATTTCTCATCTCTGTCAGAGATCCTATGCAGTGTAATTAGTACCAGTTCTAAGGGGAATTTAAGAAAACAACGGAATTGCTAACTGTCAAATCCAGGTGAATTATAAGACTTTCTTCACTCTTACATACTACAAGCTCCATTGAAAGTTGGCCGGTGAATTAAGGCTGTTCATTTTTTGTTGCCGTTTATTAAAAGGAAACTGGTATCAGATAAGGATAAATGCCTCGGTGGTGTCTAGCCCGGGAGGGAGGGGAGGTGTTGAGGTTATCTGTCATCACTCGCTTTCTCTCAAAAGAAGAACAATTTGAATCTAATCCAGTTCACTTCTTTGGGTGTTGATCTTGACAAAATCTTACTGTTTTCTGTTGTTGATTATTTTCTTAAATTCTGAGAATTAATTACACCACCTTCCTTCTTCCCTCTGTGTTCTGAAGGAATACATTGCGAAGCAGTTTGGCTTCATGCAGAAGCAAATTGGCTACGATGTCTTGGCCGAGGACACTATTACAGCACTGCTTCATAACAATCGCAAGCTCTTGGAGAAGCACATCACAGCTGCCGAGATTGACACTTTTGTTAGTCTTGTGAGGAAAAACAGGGAGCCCAGGTGAGATCTACATTGTTGAGGATGTGATTACCCTTTTCCTCTTAGCCTGCTGAGAAAAATCGGTACCTGCCAACTTGCTAGTAAGAAGCACAGTTAGTTCACTTCTCTTGGCACTCGCCATAACTTCCCCCTCGGGCAGCAGTCTCGCTCCACAATGTTAAAATGGAGTTCTGAATGTTTTCTTTCTGAAATGTAGATTGCTTCAGTCTAGATCTCAACACGGATTGATGGCCTCTTGGCTTGCGTTTCCAACAGGTTTTTGGATTACCTCTCAGATCTGTGCGTTTCCATGAACAAGTCTATTCCGGTGACACAGGAGTTGATTTGTAAAGCCGTGCTGAATCCAGCAAATGCAGATATTCTCATTGAAACTAAGTAAGTTAATGCCTTTAAAGATGATTTTCCTAGTGTGAAACAGAAGGAAGGTGATTCAAAGCTGAGAGCACTGCTGGCACGTCTAGAGAAAGCAGTTGAGTATGTGTGGGGTCTTCTTCAAGTACACAGTAAATGGGTATTGACGACAGCAGACGTCTGCCACATGCGTTCTCAGTCCTACGGTCAGAGAAATCTTTCAGATATCTCACGTTTGATCGAAGTAGACAGACTTTGCAGGAAGGTGTGCAGGGTGCTGTGGGCCTGATCCTCCTCTGGGCTTCAGGCTTTCCTCCATACGCTGTCTGCAGTAAGCGAACGCTCCTTGGGCACGTGCCCACCGAGCTCAGCTTGCAGCAAAGCAGAAGCTGATGCTCACCCGTTTGTCCCTCCGCCGTTAGGGTTTTGGTCTCCAGCTCTCAGCAGTGCCCTGCCATTGCTGAAGCAGCATAACGGGCACCAAATCCCGATCATCTTTCATAAAGATGGGTTTATTCGATATGTGGAATAGGGCATAGATAATCATTATCAAAATACTGTAAAAGGGAAGCAGGTCTTTGTCAGGTAGAATTTAAAACACAAATGGATGAGAGTATTCTTGCACATTTAATTCTTTTCATGAAATCATAGAGATTATTTATTTCCACCAGCACTTCAAGTTGCCACACCACTTGTTCTTACCCGTGTGTATTTAATTTGTCTTTTTTTTAGATGCATGATCTTTTTTTTGCTGAAGAGCTAAAAGCCCCCAAAGCCTGTTTAGTTTTAGTAGCTGATTTGTTTCTAGTTATTTCGCCACATAAGCAGAAAGTAGTTCTGCTCTAATTGGCATTTATGGGATACAGAACTAATTGATTTTTAGGTATTTTTGTTTACCAAATCCTTTCCTACTCTGTCGTTGTTGTTAACCAGTTCTCCTGTAAAGATGTTTTTGAAGTCAGACAGACATGTCTTTAACTGACTTGTTTCTTTATTTTCATCAATTGAATGGAACTGAAATGTTGGCCTTTTTAATGCTGAATGGAAGGCTTATAATGTAAGTTCATTCTAATCTAAGGCTTTTAATAATAAAACACAAAGATTTTATGTGGTAAACTGCTACTGCTGAAAGAGTAAGGTACTCTGCTTTTACTTTGCAGAGTTGAGGAATAAAATTTATGTTTTCTGAATGCAGGTGAGATCATAAAATTAGTTACTTCTATATCACCAGTACATTTTAGCAAGTGTCTTTTTTAGCAAGTGTAGAAATGTTCTAAGAGATCTGCATGGGTCTTGGCAGTTTGTAATCTAACCTATCTTCCTTCTGGCAGGCTGGTCCTCTCTCGATTTGAGTTTGAAGAAGTGTCAAGCGGAGAAAATGCCTTGGAAGTTGGAGAAGATGAGGAAGAAGTGTGGTTGTTCTGGAGAGACAGTAACAAGGAAATCCGCAGTAAGAGTATCAGAGAGTTGGCTCAGGATGCTAAGGAAGGGCAGAAGGAAGATCGGGACGTACTCAGCTACTACAGGTTAACAGCACGCGCAGTAGTTGGCTAGCAGAGTTCGTCACAGCCGTGTGGGGATGGTACATACGCTGTAGTTGGTTTGGGACAAAGAATACTAGTTTCATGGACAAAATAGCCATTAGAGGGTGAGGATGGAGTCTTTTTGAAGTGAGAGCTAAAGGCACAAAGTTATTCGTGGTGAGATGTCCAGTTATCAGCATGAGCAAGTTTAAACTGTTTTTTTTAAAAAAAATAGGTGAGGCTTAGAGTGCTTTGAATTTGCCCAGCACTTAAAGCCTGTATTTCTATACTTGATTTCCTGATAGGTAGGTGGTGTGAGAGAGCCTGTATTAACTCTTTAGGTTACCTGTATTCAGCTGGTAGCTGGGGTGAACAACCGCTTGCAGGAAGAACAGGATTTCAGCGTGCAAATGGCTTTGCTTTTGATTTTAAAAAGTCACTGCTGTTCTCCCTGCCTTCTAAATTTCTCTTTAAGCTCAAAGCCTTTAGTGGTCCTGTAGGTCTCAGCAGGCCAATATATGAAGTTATGAAAATGCCACAAGTTTGGTTTGATTAATGTGCAGCGCTCTTTTGTATGGCTTCAGCTATGCTTTTAGCAGTTTCTAACATGAAACGATGTTTCCAGATGACTTGACAAGACACCGAGTTCTTGGCGTAGTGTAAGATCAGGTTTCAGCCCAGACCAAATTCCTGTGTCTGGGTTATAAACTTCTGAGAGTAGTTTGACGGACTTGATTGTGGTGATGCAGAAAGTACAACTAGGTTATTTTTTTTAATAGCTATTTTATTTTGCATTATGTCTTCCATTGGAATGGTTCTTGCAGTAGTCTTCCTAATACATGTTTTTATTTGAACCTATTGGAGGGCTGAGCTCAAAAGGAGACCTCTTGTATATATTTTAAAAAGTTGTAACTGCTTTCAAAATAGATTTTCTTTCCCTTGTTCTTAAATAGAATTGATAGTGTTAATTATTTTTATTCTCCATTATAAACTCGTGAACATGCTTAGGGTTTAGGGTACGGTTTGGTCAAATTCCCATGAGGACTGCTGAGAGTGAAAAGGAGTCTGCTTTCAATTACATGTTCATTTCTTTAGGAAACCTCACAGTTGACACTATTCAACACAAGCCTGTATGAATACTCGTGAATGTTGGATGTGTGCTTTACGACTGAAGGTTAATTATCAGTCTGAATGTGCATACTTTAAATGCCAGGTGCTTGCTTTTAGTTGATGGACTGAAAAGCTTAGGAATTAAGTTTAGTTTTTCTCTGACAGTTCTCTCGCTGAAGGGAGCAGAGCTCAGTAGTTGTTTAATTAGCTACCCAATTTTTAATGATTCTGTAGTCCATGTACATTGTTGCCCCAGTGAGCAACTGTGGCTTCAGCGTCAGTAAGAACTGTTTGGTCTTCTACAGTATTTAGGCTGAGTTGCCTTAAGTGTGCTTTGGATTCTTCTGTAGCTTTCATAAACAGCATTACTTAATTTTGTGTAACTGTCGGGAAAATATGATGACTCCTTTTATTCTATTTTTACACTGTTACCTTTTACTAGTGTTTGATAAGTACTTTATTCTTTCCGTAATAAGTATAGCTGTATTACTGGAAAATACAAGATTCATTCTGTTAATACGTACAGGAGCGTATCAGTACTATATCAGGTGGATGTTCCTGGAAATTAAAGTGTAAGCTGTTTGTTTATGTATTTTATTTTTTTTTTCCCCTGAAGATACCAGCTAAACCTCTTTGCTAGAATGTGCCTTGATCGACAGTACTTAGCCATAAATGAAATATCTGGCCAGCTGGACGTGGACCTCATTCTCCGTTGCATGTCTGATGAAAACTTGCCATATGATCTGCGAGCGTCTTTCTGCCGGTTAATGCTTCATATGCACGTTGATCGTGACCCCCAAGAACAAGTAACACCAGTGAAGTACGCTCGTCTGTGGTCTGAAATACCTTCTGAAATTGCTATTGATGAGTAAGTACTTGCTGGAATGGTGTGGGAAAGGAAATTACATCACTCTTGATTTTTAAAACAAAACCAGATCAATCCTAAACTCATGCATTATTTATACTGTTTCTGTTTAAATATAAATAGTAATAATTAAAAAAAAAAATCTGTAACACATTCTCACTAGTTCTGTTATTCAAACCCTGTAGTTTCTAGTTGCCTGTAATGTTTGCTGGGGAGAACTTTCCCGAGAACAAAACAACCTTCCTGTACGTCGTGGTGTAGCTGTGAGGCAGTAGGGGTTTGTCTCCAAAACACGCAGTGGTGACAGTGATGGTCTGTCGCTGATTTGGGTGATGTGACAAGTGACCTAGCCCTAGGGAGGGAAAGCAAGGGAGAATATTTCATTTTCCCTCCTGCCGTATTTGATTGGAGTATAGACTCTACAGGGCAGGTTGTCCACGCGGTAGCTCGCACAATCAAAAGCAAGGGAGAAGACACTGAAAGAAGTAATGTGCTGGAGACGGAGTCACCTTCCTTAACCTCCAATGGAAAATACTCTGATACAGTGGTGAAAAACCTGTACAAAACCATAGCTAGACCGGAGACGTGATTTCTTGATCATAGACTTGTGTTAACTCTTTACAGTACAAATAATTTAAAATTTATAGGACTTCAGCTGTTCAGAACTCATTTTTTTTTCGGTTGGGGAAAATGAACATTTAAAATTCATGTTAAGTGTTAGGAATTTGAGTCTTGTCAGTATTAGTACTGGTTTTTAGTGGTTTCTTCGTTTTCCCTCCCTTCCCTCCTTGCTAGCCTCCTTCTCTTTGCTGAGATGCAGTAGATCATACTCGGCTTTAAATGCCAAAATTGAAAAACAAATGGCTTCAGCTCTGGCAGAGGCTAAAGAGTGATACGTGATCGAACAGGAAAACAAAAGTAGTGGACGGTGGTGGGGATTGTCTTTTTCAAACACTCTCTGCATACGCTGGGAAACAAACCTAGAATTTGTATTAAGAAAAATTAATGTCTACTTTGCATATATATTGTTTTTATTTGGAGGAATAATAGCATCCAAAGTGTCAGCATCTCTTGGCCACATCCGTTCTGCTTAATGCTGTACACAGCTTGTCATCGTTTCCACTAAAATAATAAGGGTTTCTTTTTTTATTTATTGGGACAAAATTCTCTTTTTTTTGTTTTCCTCAGATGTTTTTAAATAGTGCAAAATGAGCATATGGGATAAAACAGTAAAAGCCAGGAAATTACAGTGTCAGCTTCCTGACTCCCTCATTTGGATAAATTATTTAACAGCCTTTAACTTTTCTTAGATTTTGACAAACCAGTGAAAAATTGTGTCGGGGGAAAAGAGCCCTGTGTATTTGCATGCTAAGTTTTGTGTTTTGTTTTGTTTTTTGTTTTGTTTTTTTTTCCTCTTCAGCTATGATAGCAGTGGAACTTCCAAAGATGAAATTAAGGAGAGATTTGCACAAACAATGGAATTTGTAGAGGAATATTTAAGAGATGTGGTGTGTCAGAGGTTCCCTTTCTCTGATAAAGAGAAAAATAAGCTCACTTTTGAGGTAGTTATCCAGTTCTGATTTTATCTTTTTTTTTTTTTTGTGGAATGTTGGTACTTTTTTCAACACCAGGTAGATTGCCAAGTAATTAGCGAGCGCTGAGCCTCAGCAGGCTCCTCCTTTCCACCGTAGTCCCTTCTCCTCATGCAAGCAACCCCACTGAAGTTTGTGAGTTTGCAATGATAGGTCTTGAAATAAAATAATGAATGTGAGCTTATGTCTTAGATTTGCAGCAGCCTTGTTTACTTTTTGTGCTCTCAGTGTTATTGCAAAGTCAAGCTTTACTGGAATAAATAGTCTTGAAAACTAAACACTATGTCTGCATGCACAGATCCTCTCTAGAGCTCACAGTATTACTCACGAAGAGAACAGCACGGTGTCCTGTGACTTACTGACCTATTAAACTAGTCTGTCTGTGCAAATAAAATGTAGCTAATCCATGCAATAGTATCCCCTAAATAACCATTGATTTGAGTAAAGATGTGATTTATTTTATTTTTTTTAAAAAAAAGCACTTGAGGGAATATACTTCAGATAATGGGGCTACATTAAATATTTGCACTATATGTGAAATTATTATGTGTGGCTCAGTGCATGTGGAGGACTTGTGGGGAAACTTTATAACTTGGTAGCAGTAAGCTTTAGATGTGTGAATTTTTCTTTTACTTTTATTTTTTTGTAAGACAAAACCTTAAAAAGCACCTGTACATTCCCTCTAGTCTTTACCTATCTTACCTTTTCTGTAACGAGACAACTATGATTTTGTAGTGATAGAATATCAGTTGCAGGTACAAGCTGTTACTTCAGGCATTGCAGTATTTGTAGGCAAGTAGAAAACTTTGATAAAATGTAGAACTATACAGTCTTATGGAATAAGGAATTATGATAAGAATATGACTCTCAGCCAGGTTCTTGATCTTTTCACTGTGTTAAAACAACTTGATTGTGATAGCAAAATGCTTAGTATTAATCAGGCTTTTTATTATTATTTTGGTAGGTTGTTAACTTAGCCAGAAACCTGATATATTTTGGTTTCTACAACTTCTGTGACCTCCTCAGACTAACCAAAATCCTCCTTGCTATATTAGACTGTGTGCACATCACTACCATCTTCCCTATTACCAAGATGGCAAAAGGCGAGGAAAGTAAAGGTAAGGCTGAAAAACGATTGGCAGAGCGGATCCTTCTTCGGTAGTTTCTAGTTCATCTCAAAATGTCAATGGCTTTGAAATCTTCTGCTCCTTTCTGTCTATGGCTCGGTTGTACAGCTGAGTAATGCCTACGATGAAAGAGGGAGAGGGCAGGGGGTTTCTAAAAGTACTGCAGCACTTCTGTTGGCTTCCATCTGTTCCATGGCTTTAGGTGTCCACCTGGCCTTGTTTAATGTTGAGACAATTTCTCCTCATAGGACGTGGAGGGTCATTGCCCTGTTAATGCAGTCCCATTACACCATCATAACCTTACCTGTTTGCCTACCTCTCTGAAGGGAGCAATGTGATGAGATCCATCCACGGAGTCGGTGAGCTGATGACCCAGGTGGTGCTCAGAGGCGGTGGGTTCTTGCCCATGACTCCGCTTGCTGCTGCTCCTGAGGGTAATGCCAAGCAGAGCGAACCAGAGAAAGAGGACATCCTGGTAATGGACACAAAGCTGAAGATCATCGAAATACTTCAGGTACTAGCAATGTAAATTAACGTGCTATCTTGTGCTGTCTTTAATCTATGCATTAATACAGTGCCATGCTGCATCTTAATTCCTTTCTGCCACGTATGTGCCTCTTAAACTGGTAAAGCATTACGAGGGTGACGTTTTCAGGCATGCAGCACTCAACTGGCATGTGACAAGGTTATGCCATTACTGGAATAATCTAGTAGACAAGAGTTTGCAATAGACACCTGCACGTTTAACAGTGATTTGTAAATATCTGACTTGCTGAAGTGGAGCGCTTATTTTCCACCTTACTGTCTTAGCAATTTCTCTGAGTCTACGGGGCATCTTATTAAGTGCCCCAAGGAAAGGGGAGATATTCAAGACTCCTCTTTTATACAGCCATCAGCCTGAAACGTTTTTTAAGCATGCACATTTGCCAGCCTCGCTGTCTCTTCAATCTCTGCCTGGCTTTTCTCACTTGTTTACTCCTAAGTCTTTGGGATGCAAGGAGAAAAGTTTTTTCCCTTTTCCACAGCGCTGCCTTAGTCTAGACGTTGCCGCAAAATTACTGCACTGAAATCCATCTTCCCTCCCTCAGTGTAGGAGTCCCTTTTCTGTGCGGTAACTTCATGGGCAAGTTCACGGAGGCCAGAATGCTGCACAAACCTCGTGGGCGAAAGTACGCGAAGCAGCGGGAAAGCCATGGTGTACCTTCCCTTGCCCCCGTGGGAGGCTTCGCGCGTAGCTGGGTTTGAGGTTATGCCCTTCCCCTCAGCACCAGATGCAGCACACAGGGGAGGCTTGATTCACTTCCTTCCACCGTTGCTAATTTTAGTGAAAGCCAGAACTCCTCTTATGGCCTGGCATGTGCAATGGGATATTTTAGTGTGCCAGTATTCCCCCTGTTACCATGGTTTATTAAAAGAGGCGTTAAGCGTTTCTCCCTAACTCTGAGAGAACTGCAAGCGTTCTTTACGTTGTATTTCTTTGCTCAAGAGGGAGGAAGCCCACCAAGAAGGTGGTTTCGCTGGCAGTAGCTCCTCCAGCCCACCTGCGCCGCATGGCCGCAGCAGGCTGCGGTGATTGCGGAACAGCCTGGCTTTCAGCAGCTCGCCTTCAGCTGCCTCTGCGCAGCGCCGGGCGACAGCAGGGTCTGTTGGATTCCGGCTGGTTTCGGAACGGAGGGAGAAACGCTGCTTTCCTTTCCTAGGGGGTGGGGTGAGGATGCCTGCGTTGGGCAGTAACGAGGGATCAAAACTCCGCCAAAATCTTTTACTCATAAGTATTTCTTACTGTGTGTATGTCATATGCTCGTGGAAATTACTGAAAAAATATTACTGAATTCTGGGGATTTTTAAGAAAACATTTGCGTACCTCTTCTCCAAGTTAAATCCACATCTTTACTTTGTTGATCCTACGTGTTGGTAGCACTGCATTATGTGTAAATTGTACGTGTGCTGGAAATAGGCAAGTTATTTCAATGTTTTTACTACTTCTGCACCACCAGTTCATTTTGAATGTGAGATTGGACTACAGGATCTCCTGCCTACTTTGTATATTTAAACATGAATTTGATGAAAGCAATGCCCAGATGTCTGAATCCCCCACTGGAAGCAGTAATCAAGAAATGCCAGCTAATGTACCAGGTTAGTTACTTTGCAAAGAATGAATTTTAGTCTTTGAGGTGCTAATTCGATAATTGATTCAGTTTCTTGCTTTGGCATATGAATGGTCCCAAGGAAGCAGAGTACCCTGCTAGCAGTGGGAATAACAGTAGAGATCGTTTCCATATACTCCTAACAATACCCAGGATTTATTTTTACTGTCTCCTCCTTGTTTCCATGTGTTAAGTGTGACCCAAAGCCTGAGATGCATCCTTTAAAAAAAGCCTGAAATAAACACTATCTTGTGTGATCTGTCATCAAGCTCAAATTAAATCTTTTGTATTAATGTTTCTGGGTGAAGGAAAAGGGTCCCCAAAGTAATCTGATTTCTTCCATCCCTTTCCCCTGGCCTGATGCCTCTACCCACCCAAATTTCTCTTTTCCAGAGGTATTGTAGGAAAGCAAGACATCTGGAGGTGTCTGTATCTCGGTGCTGCTAGACGAGGGTATGAAAGTGAGCTGTTGAGGGGCTTGTCGTGTCCAGTGTTGTTCTTAATTGAAAGCAGGATAGTTAGTGGACTGGGTAGATGGGGTGTTGTCGATTGCTGTATCACTTTCCAGGGGAAGAAGTATCCTGTAGTTAAGACCTGTACCATGTAGGAATAACTGGACTTTAAAAGTGCAGCTTATTAGACATCAAACAGTTTTTCTTCCTCAATTTGGGGACTGTATCTCTAGATGCAAAGGAGAAAGATAAGGAAAATGTGGTTTAGATGTGAAGTCTTCAAAAGGAGGAGACCGTTTCTTTTGATCTCACTTCAAAGGGAATGTGTTTACTTTTTTCTTGGGCTGCCTGTCCAGCAGCCCCCCGGGGTGCCAGGGCCTTGGAAACTGGGCTGGCGGGGAGAGCGAGAGCTCTTTCTGCGAGCTGAACTTCGGAAGAAAGAGGGTAAATGTTTTGGCAAGGTTGTAAAATCCCCTTGCTCTCTTTCCATTCCTCTTTGCAAATCTTTGTGAAATATTGAGGGCTCCAAGTCTGTTTTACCATTTTTATTTTTTTATTCCAGAATATTGGTCATTGCCCATGTGATAATATGTACCTTATAGTGAAAAATGCAAAGACCTTTTCGTCTATTGAGCCACAAGGGTGTTGCTCTCATTGCTGAATTTATTACTTTAGGACTTCTCAGGGATGAAGTTTGGTGTTTCTCGCGGATGGCCCCTCTGAATGACACCAGGTCCCATCAGTGTCCTGGAACGATGCTGGTGCATTCTAAAAATAGGCAAGAGAGGAATAAGCCTGGATGTTGCTGAAATTATTACACAGTTTAATTTGTGAGCTGAGAACATGTTAATTTATTGTTTTATGTTATCTTAGCAGGCCGCTTCAGTAATCTCTCAGTGTTCCTTTCAGCTTGTTATGACCCCCCCGTGCTTACAGCTACATCACCACTTGCCGTTTAAAATGGTTTTAGGCTGCAAAAACATCTCTGGTGCAACTCTGACATAACGTATTTGTCTTACTATTTTCTCAGGAGCCCTAGACTTTGAACATATTGAAGAACAAGCTGAGGGGATCTTTGGCGGAAGGAAAGTATCTCTTCACTGGTGCTAATCTCAGGGTAGCTCGGGAGTTCCCAGGCTGCAGCTGCCACAGTTACCTTGGCTTCGTTTTCCTGAAATGCCTCTGATACAGCTCAAAGGAGTGTCCATTCGGATTAAAAGCCACAGATAAGGGACAGGGGTCCTTCAGCCAGAAAGATCTTTGTGGGAGGGTTTCGCTTATGTGCCTGAAAGCCAAGTTGGAGGATTAGTGCATCTAAGCTGAATGCTGCAGTAAAATCTTGGGTGGAAAATTTGTGTAGGCAAGGATTGAGTCTTCTGCTGAGACAGATGTATCTTTAGCCATGAGGTTTTTGTATAACGCAGCGTTAAACTGCACATGCGTGATAGGACAAAGCAAGCTGTACCTTCCATACCTGCCTGCCTTCTGGAGCGTCTTAACGTCCTTTCTTAAATCACAGAACAGCAAGTCAGTGACAGACTCCAAGTACTTGAGCTTGTCCTTAACCTGCTCAGAGCTGCAGTTGTTTTCTGTAAACTAAGACAACTGATTTCTTAAATGAAGGCAGAAGGGGAGAGAGAGAGAGATTCACTTACAGAATTAATAACCAGAATTTTTTATGTAAGCATGCAGACTCAGTTGGGAGCAGAATACGGAAAAGATTGAGGGAGCACTGATAGGAAAAAACCCCAACAACGTGAGTTTCTCATGCTCAGGAAAGGGGTGCAGGGGAAAGAGAGGGAAGAGGAGGATTTCAAATGCGTGACATAATTAGCGTTGCAACCTGGCTACTGAGGTAGGGTTGTATTTTGTAAATAGTGAGAAAGGTTAGGACCAGGAATGGGCAAGAAGTATGTGAGTAACAGGGCGAGGCTGACATAGGGACAAATATTTTGGCATAGTTTGACCCCGAAAAATGTAAGTTGGATAATGTAAGGTGAGTGAGCCGTGATTAAAGAATGCTTCTGGGATAGCCTCCCTACTAAGCAGCACACCAAAACCCCCTGTGTGTCTTAAGGTAGCACTTGATTTGATAAATTTCTGCCTTATTTAAAAGTAAGAAAAAAGGTTTTCTGCCACCACTGACTGGACTTAAGAACGTTCAGTCTAATACGCTAGTTAACTCCCACACTCTGTTTTCAGTGAGGAGAATACACCACTGGATTTGGATGATCACGGTGGCAGAACCTTTCTCAGAGTTTTGTTGCATTTAACAATGCATGATTATCCTCCTCTGGTGTCTGGAGCACTTCAGCTACTCTTCCGGCACTTTAGTCAGAGACAAGAAGTTCTTCAAGCTTTTAAGCAGGTATGTGTGTGTGTATGAAGAGCGTTATTCCTCATCTGAATGTATATATGCAGCTGAAAACAATCCTTTTGTGCAACTAATGGATTGCATTCATGTAAGGTTCAACTGCTTGTTACCAGCCAAGATGTTGACAACTACAAGCAGATAAAACAAGATTTGGACCAGCTGAGGTCTATTGTGGAAAAATCGGAGCTTTGGGTGTACAAAGGCCAGGGCCCCGATGAGACTATGGATGGAGTGCAAGGTGAAAACGAACACAAGAAAAAAGAGGTAATTAGGTTCTGTGTGCACAAATTAATGTATTAATATTTTATGAAAACGTAACTGCTTCCAGAACAGTGACCAAAAAACCCAAATGTCTTTGCAGCACGCTGCATAGCCTGCTGAGGCTGGCTGAATTGCTTTTGGACTAAGGCAAGAATAAGAGGAGAACTGGAGCTAGCTGATGCCAGTTAGTCTCGGGTGGAAGCTGCTCAGAATCGGCACCCACTGATGTGGTGGGTGCTGATGTGTCATCTTTAGGCTCTAACAGAGCAGTTGGTTCGGCTTTGCTCTGGCTCCTGAGTTGTGTCCTTTCACCACTGACAGGTTGCATGTTTTTCAGAAGTACCTCAAATAACGTAAGGGCAGAGCTGTGAACCATGTTCAGGTGATGCATTTTGAATCGTGGCACTATTATTAAATGGCAGAAGAGAACAGTGCTTAAGAAACCTGGTAAATGTTGGTGCTTTATCTGTGCCTGATAATACTGGACTTTCCTGGCATGCACATCTGGCTTAGAACTAATTAAACACCTTTTGTCTCAGTGTAATTTGCAATCAAATAGAAAAGACCAGGTGAGGGAATGCAAGAAATAATCCCTGGGTTATGAACACTTATTATTGGAAGTAAATAGAAGTCATTTACTCCTTGCTTTCGTAGTGTGTAGTTCTGTGAGCTATCTCTTGATATCGATGCAATGACAGTTTAATAATAGTAGAGAGGGAGAGAAAGGAAGAAGTTTTTTGGGGAGAGACTTGATTACAGACATAATGTGACAAGCAAAGGAAAGCACAGGAGGTTGCTGTCTCTAAAATCATCCCACCCTCACCTTATTTTATGATATAGAGGTCAATGTGACTTGACAGAATAATTATATGTGTTTTTCTGGGACTGTCAGAAAATTGAAGGCTGACGCTCCTTTCCAGGAAGAGAGCATGCACTATCCTAGAATGGGAACTTCAGCCTTCATGAAGACAGTACTACAAGCTACTAATAAATTGTCTGATTTTTATTCACAGGAAGGTCACAGCAAGTCCCAAAAGCCTGAAAGTACTAGCAGCTACAACTACCGTGTAGTAAAAGAGGTAAAATTTTGCTTCTTGATAGTTAAATGGAAGTGTGAATGAGTAACACACAGCTCTGGAGAGCTGCAGTCAGAGGGAGACACCCAGGAAAGTCTGAGTCACTCTTCCATTGTGGAAACTATTTGCTGAGTAATAACGTATCCCAACTTGAATGAGAAGCCAGGAATATAATAAGCACGACATGTGTATTCTCTTCTTAAGAATGGATTAGTGAGAAACGTGACATTTTGCTGCTGTTTCAATGGCAACACAATATTTTTATTGTTAAAGGCTACGAAGGAAGTAAGCAAGTGGAGAAGCTATTTAATTTGCCCTGTCCTGAGTACTGTGCACTCAAACTGACCGTGCTGTTGAAATTTAATTCAAAAAATACCAGACAAAACGCACGCCCTGGTGCTGATGCGGTGTTAGCTAACGGGCTTTCTGTGGCACAGTGCTGCAGAGCCTGACGCAGGGTTCACTTGACACGGCTGAGTTCCGCGGGACCAGCCCTAGTCAGAGATGCAGCGAATGGTGCCCAGGCCAGTAAACCACCAGACGTGATGATAGCGCTGTTGCTGCCCTGCTTCCCTTGGCCTGTGCCGAGTGGCACAAGGCTGTGTGGCTGCTGCATCCCGGGAGGAATGACGAGGGGTGGTGGCTGCTACCTGAGGGGGCAGCAGACACCGTCACTGCCTTCTGCCCCCACGTTTCCTGGTGGCTCTCGGTTCCAGCTCAGTCCTTCTGCACCTTTACTGATGTTGCAGGAGCAACCAGGCTTTAGCCTGGTCTTACCTCCTTGCCTCGTGACCACAAAACCTGATTTTGCTGCCTAGAGCCGCTCTGGTCTGTGCAGATGTGTTGTTGCTGCTGCTTTCTGGGAGCCACCTGGCGTGTTCTGAAATAAAACCCGGAATTTCAGCTCTAAAGCAAGTGTCTTCTGCAGATCCTGCTGCGGCTCAGCAAGCTGTGTGTTCAGGAAAGCACCTCGGTCAGGAAAAGCCGTAAGCAGCAGCAGCGACTTCTGAGGAACATGGGAGCTCATGCGGTTGTGCTGGAGCTGCTGCAGATCCCTTACGAAAAGGTTGGGTTTCTGTACGGCTGTCGTCTTGCTTCATGTCATGTTGACGGGCTTTTAATACCTCCCCTGAATCTTCCTGAACCTTCCACCTTTGTATTGGAGTCAAAGAGACTATTTTAACGATTCGCAATTCAAAAATAATTGAGTCTTTGAATACACAGTGTTATGCACTATTTCCTGAAGAAATATTTGTCCATTGTAGCTCAGAGTAAGACCGAGGCTGAACTCTCAGCATTTCACGGGAGGTGTGTGCTGCCTTGAAGTTAAGCTGTGCTGGTGGAAGCAAGACCCTCGTTAGTGGTACGAGGTAGCTGTATGACAGCCATCCTGGGAACACGAAGGGAAACGAGGGTGCCTGGTCCCCCATGGGATTTATCAGCGGGTCTGCCCAGTAGTTAGACACAGCACCTGCCCCCCCCAGCTGTAGAGTCCCAAACTCCCCCTTAGAAATGAATAAATACGAACTGACTCTCCAGGTGAGGACTGGTGTTCCTGATTAGCCATGTCAGAGTGCCATGTAATGTCGGCGGTACAGTCTGAAGCCCACTTTGGCTGGGTCGCTGTACGATTTAAGCTTGCATATCATGGCATCGTGCTGATGAAGCACACCCTAAGTTTATCGCGTTGGTTGCCCATCAGTCACAGGTGACAGGTACTTATCATTGCCTAGGTGAGGGAGCTCTTCACATTTTCCCGGTCACTCTGCTGTCCTCTGTTCCAAACTCTAAAGGTTTCTGAGAACCAGTAATTCTAGACGGTCGCTTTGATTAATGTTAAGCTAAGTCTCATGCTGTCTTGCTTCATATTTTGCTAAAAAATCTGCAGCAAAAACACCCTCCAACACCTCTTGTCACCTTTGTGTCCCATGCAGATGAAAACATATTGGACAGGCAGTGTGGAAGGTGTTTCACCCTTGGAAACATATGAAACTCTGTAAAAATAAAAGCAGAAACTAATTTTCCAAACTGCATTTTACACCGTCAGTGGACTGGTAATCCACACTGATGTCAGAGGAAAGGCACCAATTCCTGAACTGTACTTGGAAGCATGCGAGCAGTGTGCAGATTCCAGTAAATATAAATTGGGCTTAACTGTTGCAATAATAACTTTCCATCTCTTCTTTGCCACGAACTACCTATCTGTCACTGCTGAAATGCATTTCAGTGGAACATGGCAAGTATCCTGTGTAGCCCCAGGGTGATGATGTGTGGTTTGGCCAATGTACTGTATGTTCAGAAGTGTAAAAGTGACTAAAGCACGTTGCTGGCAGGCTTGGCCATGGAATATGCAATTTTAGAGAATAAACTACTGTAATTTCTATTATGGTCTTTATTTTTGATGATCTTTAAAACTGTGAAGCAGGCCAAACTCATCCCTAATGTCTGTGAACTGGGTGGAGGTTTGTTTTTCTTTGGAGTGTGAGAGAGACGTGACAGTTCCCTTGCAGAGCTGGAGCTGTGGCTCATCCGGTACTCACCTGAAAGTGAACCTTCAGATTCTTTTTAACCCCATCTTACGTGTCATGCAATCACAGGCTGAAGACACGAGGATGCAGGAGATAATGAAGCTTGCACACGAGTTTTTACAGAACTTTTGTGCTGGGAACCAACAGAACCAGGCATTGCTGCACAAGCACATAAACCTGTTCCTTAACCCAGGGGTAAGAATAACCTCATGCCATGATTTATATTTTTTTTTTCCTAGCAAGAAAAGATTGCCCTTGGTGATCCCTGTGGGCCTGTTCTGATGCAAGATTGGTTGAAGGGGTCACATTTTGTTTCCATTGTAAAGCCTCAAAAGTTGGCAAGATCTGTTTGTTTAGGAATGTTTCAGTGTAGAAAGTTCAAGAGGCTGAAGTGGACTGAAAAATAGGCTTAGGTACGAGCCATTGTGTCGAAAGATTAGGTCCTCGGAAATGTTCTTTTTTCAGTCCTGCACCCTGCAGGAGTGTTGACTTTATCCTGACCTCTGTGTGGGTTTGGTGGTTTGTTTATTTTCTAATATCTGTCTTTCTTTCATCCTCTCCATTAGATTCTGGAAGCAGTAACAATGCAGCACATTTTCATGAACAACTTCCAGCTTTGCAGTGAGATTAATGAACGCGTTGTTCAACACTTTGTCCACTGTATAGAAACACATGGCAGAAATGTTCAGTACATAAAGTTCCTGCAGACAATTGTCAAGGCGGAAGGAAAATTCATTAAGAAATGCCAAGATATGGTAATGGCTGAGGTGAGAGCTGCAGAGATTTGCAAGGTCTGAACAGAAGTTTTCACATACCATTTGGTGAAAATGACAAATTGATCCTCTCGCTTCTGGGACTGCCAAGAAGCTGACAGTTAGCTCTCACAATGCAAAAAGAGCATACAGCTACCAGAAAGCACAGGCTTTTTTGTGACCGAAAGCTTTCTGAGCTATTCACCCATAGGAGTAATGAGTGATCGGTTATTGGTGATACTTACGCGTTACTTTCCAGGCTTCTACGCAGCAGCAGATAGGTGGGCATGTGAAACAAGGGTGCCTTTCTCTAGCGAAATTGGCTCGAAGAGAAATAGTTTCATTTCAAGATCACTAATGCAGGAGGAAAATTTTACCATGATAGCATTTTGATGGGAATTTCTTATCTTACCAAGACTTACCAAGACCTACATATTCAGCTGTTTAAATGCTGAAAGCAGAAAAGTTTGAGGGCCTTCAGAAATTTAGGTGTGTAGGTAACTGGGAAATTGGGGTGTCAGGATAGAAGGGAGAGATAAGGGTGAATAAACCCCTTCAAGTTGGATATTGGACATGATCTGTTTGACAGCATATTTGCACGTCTGGCAGGATTTTTATTGGCCTCTTCTGCAGGGGGAGCCCAAGGATCAGATTTGTCAAGCTCTGTCCCTTGTGTATCAATCTTACTAGATTGATCGAAGGACTTCCATGTTTTGTCATTCAGTTCAAAAATGGTTTCGTGAGCTTCTCAACACGGAGTTGAGTTTGAGATGCTCAGCAATTGGCTTCCACAGGGGTCAGCAGCTCTGGGAAAAGGGGGTTGCCTTGGGGGTTGCCTTCTGCGTTTCACCTGGCTGTTTGTCCCAAACCCAGCGGCAGGACAGCCTCCGATCCCTCCAGCTGCCTGCTCAGAAGTGCCCAGCCCAGAGCGGGTCTCGGTTTACCCGTTCTCCTTTCCTTCGTGGAGTTACGGGAGGTCTGAACTGCTCTGAAAATCTGGCCATCCGGGTCTCAAATGTGAAGCTGATAGAAATCTTCAGTGTGTGACTGAACTGTCACTTGCTAGCCTTGGAAAATTGATGGTGTTTGTTCAGAAGGGTGGAATTACTGAGCCCTGCAGTCCTCCCATCCGGCGTGCCCCTGGGGCGTTTCTCTGAACAAAACGGCATGTCTACAGCTAGCTGTATTAAGAAGTCAGCTGAGGCAATATACGTGAAATAAAAAAGCACAATGGAAAGTCACAAGCCTCTTGGCACAACTTCTGTCTGAGCAGTCAGTTGGACTGACTTTGAAGTTCTTCAGCAGTTCAGAAGTGGTAAATTCTTTAAGAGAAAATGTCATACTGGAGCCCTCTGTCCCACGAAGGCAGCACAAGAGGAATGCCCAGCTGACTTGGTGGGCTGCAGTGCTTTTAAGTGTCTAAAGAATAGCTAATCGGGATTTGCACTCTAACAGTCAGCCCACAGATTAGGGGAGGATGCTGCGGGGAGATGCACAGGCTTTGATCTGCTGATGGAATATTTTTCTTTCTTGGTAGCTGGTGAACGCGGGAGAAGACGTCCTAGTGTTTTACAATGACAGAGCCTCCTTCCAGACTTTGGTGCAAATGATGAGATCGGAGAGGGATCGGATGGATGAAAACAGCCCATTGATGTACCACATCCACTTAGTAGAACTGCTTGCTGTCTGCACAGAAGGCAAAAATGTCTACACAGAAATAAAATGCAACTCCCTTCTTCCTTTGGATGACATTGTTAGGGTAGTAACCCACGAGGATTGCATACCTGAGGTGAGGGCTGTTTGGAGGCGCTGGCCTATATGTATTTGAAATGTGCTGGCTTTGAGAGAGATTTGGTATTTCTGGGTCTGGCCTGGGAAGAGTGGTGGTGCAGGTGGACAGTAAGCTGGGAAACTGGATTCCTTCCCTGGTTCTGCTATCGGCAACCCCGGTGAATCTGGGTAGTTATGTTAAAGCCTTTTATGCTTGTTTCCTTGCCCTTAAAATGGGGATGTGATGCTGTACTTGTTTTATAGGGTTCTAGAGGCGGAGAGGTTTATGGAGTATGCTGCTAACCTTGAACAGATGGTTCTGCAGAACTGGAAATGATTATTGTGCTGACGTTTCGTCTACAGTGATCCTGGTGTTTTTTATTGGATGATGTCTTGCTATTCATGGCATTAAATTTCACCACTGCTTAAATAAAAGGAAGAAGTAGAATTACAAAGTATTTATATAGCCGTTTTACTGTGACATTATATTCATTCATAATACCATTCAAGTTTTTATTTTTTAACGGTAATTTTTTTTCTCTACTTTTAGGTCAAAATTGCATACATCAACTTCTTGAATCACTGCTATGTGGACACAGAAGTAGAAATGAAAGAGATTTACACCAGTAATCATATGTGGAAGCTATTTGAGAACTTCCTGGTTGACATCTGTCGGGTAATGATTTCTGTATCTAGGAACTGAATTAAAAAAGCATAAATGAACCTATTTGGTATAGAGCAGTAAGAATAAGACATAACAGCACATTAAGGCAAAAAGTACCCTGAATACTGTGTTCCTTCAGATTTATATGTGGCTTCTTTTCCTTATGCCTGTGGATTTCATTAGTCATATTCCATGGAACACACTGATATTTTCCTTTTAAAAAGAAAAAAAAATCCCAACAAACCTCAGCAAAGCCCCACACCCTGCTCTTTTGTCTAATGCCTTTTTCTCTTCTGCCACCTGGCTTGCTTATTCTGGCCAGGATAGTGAGCTCCTTCCCGAGCAATAGTCAACGGTTTTTGGCAGGTCAGGACAAATTTTTTCCAAGCTTGGCATTTGTTTGGCCATATGGCTTTTTGCCTGGGATTCCAAGTATTTCCCCATACGAAAGCATTACACCTCAGTCCTCCCTACCCTACTACGTTCTTTCCTCTAAGGCCTTCTGGTTTTTTCCCCTCCCTCCTAAACATGCTATATGCCAACACATTAAAACAGTAATGGTGTTGGGCTTCTGCTTTTGTGTGTGCTGGAAATCCAGAGGTTCAAGTGTCATAAATACCGTTGTGGCAGGGAATTGCTGTGACTAGAACAGTGCGAAATCAAGAATTCCAGTCTGTAACACTTACTAATCTACCTTGCTTGAGCTGCTTCTGACCTAAGAATGAATTGTCTTGCAGGCTTGTAACAACACCAGCGACAGAAAGCATGCTGACTCCATATTGGAGAAGTACGTTACAGAAATAGTGATGAGTATAGTCACCACTTTCTTCAGTTCCCCTTTCTCTGATCAGAGCACTACTTTGCAGGTAGGAAAATGTAGAGAGACAGAAAAGTGAAAATACGCTGCAAATGCAGTTATGTTCATTCCACTTTGGTTCCATTTACTGGTTAAAAAGAAACACGTGTGTTTGTAATGGGGGAGCAGATATGTATTCTTTGGGACCAGGATGTTTCTTTTGCTGTAGAAGTGGAAATATTTATAGATCAGAGTACAAATGTTTTTCTAGAGAGGCTGAAGTGTCATGTTACTTCATTAGGAGACTCAACTCTGTCCTACCACCGCGATCACACAGGTCTTTTGGAGAGAGTTTCTCTGTGTCGCTATCAGGTTCCACCTGAGAAAAATCACACTGCAAGTAAGGAAATGAAGGATTTGGGTTTTTTTGTATGTTTTGTACTGCAGTTGCATTTAAGGGCTCTGGTTGTCCTCTTTGCGGCCTTAGATCAGAGTGCAGTCGAGTAAGGTGATGTGGGCAGGTGTAGGAGAGCAAACAAGCAATTGTGCTCAGCGATCGTTTGGCACGCCAGCTGTCCGGCAGTGGTAAAGCAGTAGCACGGCAGCAAGTTCTCCAGCGTGCCATGAAAAGGAAGGTAAAGCTTTGGTGGCAGGTTTTCCAGACAGGAGGGGAGGGTGTTGTGTTAAAGAGGGTGCAAAGGTGATTGTTTAAAGAAAGCATGTTTTTGTAGGAAGATTCTAATTTGCTTTAAAACCAAAAAATTTCCAAAAGCTCTAGCGTGTTTCATTAAGCTGAGTAATTTTTGTCTTGTTCAAAAGTTGGGGAAATGTGGAGGAGAAGCTTGGAACATTTGTGAAGTGACAGAAGGTAGAGATTTCCGCTGCAGAACAGCAGTGCCAGGACATTGCCCTAATATTTGTGTTGCAGCAGAAAGATAATATGTATTCATAAATAACTTTTTGGGAGGAGTGTGGGTGGAGTGGTCAGGTGCCTGGCAGGTCTGTCAGAAGTTTGAGTATGGTAGTTGTTGAAACTTGATGCAGCTTCATGGTGCCAAAGTCAGTTGTTCACAGTGCAAACTCCAGGTTTGTAACTGAATGCAACTGGCAGCAGGTTAGGAGGTATCTGGTTCCCAAAAGTGGCCAATTTGACCTGTCAGTCCCTCACCAAAGAATTTATGCAAACCCTTTGGGTCCTGGTGTGCTGCCTGGGTGACTGCAGTGCTCCAGGGAAGTGTACGTACAACTGCTGCGTGACGGTGCATCACGTAAAGACTGCCTTCTGCTCGATGTGAGCAGTGATGTTCCTGCTTTTCCCTGATTGACACCCGTATCTCTTGTGTTGACAGTCTGTCCCCCTTGAGTCAGGATATGGATTTGACCCATGTCTGGATGACCAGTGGCCAGCCTGGTCTACCAACTGTTTAGCATTCTACGCAGCCCTGCTTCTCGTAGGCTTCAACAGCCCTCCTGGTGCAGACAAGGAGACAGTCGCACTGAAAGCGACACAGTGGCATTTGAGATTGGCTCAAATGCTCTTAAATTGGCAAACTGTGGGCACTGCCTGTGAGAGCGCAGGGAGCCGCCACAGCTGTGTTTGGGCTGAGCAGCGTTGTTGGGGTTCTGTCTTCACTCACGCAAGTCTGAGCAGTCCAGTGGTTGATTTGCTCCTCGTGCGGCTTTAAAATGTCAGCCCCTGTTGTGGTATCAGCCTCCGTGCTAATTTGTCAAAACTTCATCAAAAGACAATGAGAAATGGAGATCAAGTTAGCCTTGTCCCCTGGGGCTCTGCCCTTCTCCTCTCTTCCCTGTCATGCTTTTAATTGTCATCTCTGAGTGTACAGCATTTGAATACACTTCCTTACCATCGTATTTTAGCGATCTATTAATTTTATTTGTCAGCAGCTTTTCTTTAGTTTCTCAATCCCTGCCTCTGTCTAGCAGGATGAATTAACTTATTTCACCTCTCTTTTACCATCTCTGTTGGTAGTTCTGTCTTATCCTAGATTCATCTTTCCTCTACATTTCTAAGTTAAAAATCTCAGTTTCTCTCCCTTTTTCTGCCTGTCAAGACTCTTGCCCATAACGGGGGACTCTCCTGTCTGAGGAGTACAGCCCGTTGGACCACCTGGCTGTGCACATCACTCCTCCGGGTGGGATTTTTCCCTCCCATCTGAGATGCTGCAGGGCAGTCTGCGGCCGCTGCTGCCTGATCTGGTGCCGCTGTCTCCATAGGCGAGTGACCGTTGCCACTCTCCTCGGCGTTGCCTTTGGATTCAGTCACTCCGTGTCCTTTCTGCTGCACCTTGTCATCTCATTTCTTCCGATGCGAGCCTCTTCTTGTCTCATGCTCTTTCGTGTTACGGCTTGTTCGACTTAAATTGTACCTCCTTTGAGTCAGGACCAGCCTTGCTTGTTCAAGGAACACCTTGTACGTCTGTCATGCAGTTCAAATAATATAAAATTAGGAGAGCATAAATCTGTCTTTTCAAAGAACAGCTGTCCAAAACTTTTCCTCTTTAACAAGTACTGTTTAGCCTGTTGGCCGCCTAAGGGTGCTGCTGCCCAAGGCTTTCCTTCGCAAGTGTAGTTGGAGGCTTGTGGAACATGGAGTAAATTTCTTATTTGATTTATTGACCTAGTTTAAGCAAATGAAATGTCTGAAGCTTTTTAAGATGGAAAAGTCTTTAAACATGAACTGAAAGGAATACGTGGGTGGCTCAAATCCAAAAGGGCAGGTATTTTCAGTGCCCTTGGAGAATACTACTGTCTGCCATGTTTTTGGTGTTTGGCTTATTTCTAGAAAGGATAATAGTTATTTGCCTCAGTAATTTTTGGTTCTTGAATTTTGATTCTCCTTTTGTACATTTCATAATGGTGTTATTTGATGAATTGATCTAGTAGATGTCATTATCTAAGAGATTTGGCTTTTTCATCTAACTCCACTTTTCTCTTACAAACAGGCATTAATCTTGACGAGAATAAAAGAGGTATTTTTTCCCTGGTTCCTAAGTCTTGTGAGCTTTGCACTGTGGTGTAGTTCACTTAGCTGATAGAAATATTTACATAGCTAGTAGGCACGGGGACATGGGGTATTCCCTCTCAATGTAGGTTCATTTGAAATGTTTAAAATACTCTTTTCTCTACCAGTAAAATAAATGAATTGTTCCACTAAGTAATTACTGTACAAAACCAAATGGGGAGTTTTGGTCAATATTGTTGGAATGTTGCAAACATGAAAGAACAGAGCTCGTGTGCATGTGTGTTGGAGTACCTCACCCATCTATAGTGGAAGATCACCTGGCAAAATACAGGGCTAAAAACCACACCTTAATTTTGGCTGATCCATGGCAGCTGTGGTGTTTACCACTAACTACTACCTGTGTTGGAAGTAGCAAACACGCAGCTGGTTTCTTCACTAAGTTAGATACCAGTTAATCATACTTGAAATGATGAGTTTTCAACTCTGGAGCTGTGCTGTTGTTTAGCCAAGAGCAAAGTCCCATTTACCTGTGGACTATTGAGTCAGCTACTGGTCAACGCTAAAAGAGGAATCTCTGTATGCCAGATTTGCTGATAACTCTCATTAAACAGATGAAGGTGACTGCTTATTTCCCTTGCTTAGTCAGGCTTCAATTACTTGAGGCTTTATGCTTTAGAAGCTGTCTATTTAATATTTCCCTTCCAGCCTTCATTCCCACCCTTTCCATTCAGTTGCTGATTGTGTGGTAGATACGCTGTCTACGACATGAAGTTACCTAACGAGTGGATGCAGACCAGTCATTTCTGACTGGTGTGCAAAGTCATGGCTGAAGCTGGTAACCGGTATTACCCCAAGGTGATGCTGATACATCTCAGTATGGCGTGATGAGTCTGATTTTTCTTTTCTCTAACCTTGTGTTCTAGACTCGCCAACCTGTGTTTGTACAGTTGCTGCAAGGCGTGTTCAGAGTGTACCACTGCAACTGGTTAATGCCAAGCCAAAAGGCCTCAGTGGAAAGCTGCATTCGGGTCCTCTCAGATGTAGGTAAGAAATGGATGTAATGAGAACTAACTGCTGCAAACACGATCATCAGCTATTTGCTGCTTACATGGCATCTTCCAAAAAGAAAGTGCAGTTTACTTCCTGCAGGTGTCAGATAACTCGGAGCCAAGGCATAGTACAAAGCCAGAGTTACGCTGATATATTGTCATGGTTGAGCAAATAGGTGTGTTGTCACTGTAACCTGAAGTGCTTTCCCCGTGGAACCTCAAAACTCTCTGCAGTCCTGTCGATCTGCAGCAGGGAAATAGTTCTGTGCCACTCCTCCAAGTAATTTGCTCCGCTTTGACTAGCAAGAAGAGTAATTTGTACTGGGTAGGAGACCAAATTCTACTGGATAGGTGTACATGTGTGTTAGCGTGAGGTGTGGGGAGTGTG
Source organism: Burhinus oedicnemus (assembly GCA_008921705.1). Taxonomy (NCBI): domain Eukaryota; kingdom Metazoa; phylum Chordata; class Aves; order Charadriiformes; family Burhinidae; genus Burhinus; species Burhinus oedicnemus. The sequence goes on from VFFE01007917.1 coordinate 3,251,312, forward strand.
TGTGTAAGGACACGTTCCTACCCCCACACTTTGATGACAGTAAACAGCTCTGAGGTGCGAAAGCCTTTAGTCCTAATGCTACAGAGGGGTCTGACCAATTACACGGGGACTGAGTATTGTCTTGTTTAAAGTGCGCTCGAAAGAGATTGTAGCAGGAATTGCAAGTAGAGCTTGTCTTGTTCTTGCATTGGTTGTAACACATAGGCCGAAGGAGTCAATTCTTACTAACTTTTGCTTGTTGCAGCAAAAAGCCGTGCAATTGCAATTCCTGTAGACTTGGACAGTCAGGTCAACAATCTCTTCCTGAAATCTCATAACATTGTACAGAAGACGGCAATGAACTGGCGAATGACGGCAAGGAATGCTGCCCGCAGAGATTCGGTGCTCGCTGCCTCCAGGGATTATCGAAACATAATTGAAAGATTACAGGTGACTCCGCAGCACCCCTTCCTCCTCTGATAAGCACTTATTTGCATGCCTGCACAAAAGGAAGAATTGACTAAGTAGAAAGACATTTTGCAATGAATTAACTAGTCAAAATGCCCCATGGTGATCAAGTTAGCTGATGCTGAATATAATACTACTGTAATACTCTGTGTAAAATCAAATGTAAGCCATTGTATCAAGACGGGTAATTGAACGTGCATGGCTAATGGGTACAGAAGTACTCATCCTAGGGGACATGGATATTTGAAGCTAGTGGTACTTGAAGTATTCTTGTTCCACCGTTAGTAATATTTCTTTGATAAGACAGGGCTTTTTCATCATCAGCCTTACAAACTCTTCCAGTGCTTTGCTCCTTGTACACCAAAACTCTCAGTACAAGGCAAGGTGCCACAGCCCTGGCTGGAGACCACTGCAGAGCTTGAAATAAATAGATGTGTCAGTTCCTTGTGAACCAGTTGCAGCCACAGTCATCGTTCCCTGAAACAAAGTGTGTGCATTCCGATGCTGTTTTTGCTAAAATGACTATTTAAACATAATGCTTCATGTTAGAAATAGGGATTGATGTGTTATAGCTGTAGTCTGTGTTCAGATGGGTAGACAATTCAATAAGGCCTTTCTTATACCAAATGAAATTCATCATCTTGAATGATGCCTTTATCCTTTGAACATTGATTCCCTGGCCAAAAGCTTTTTCTGGCAAACAGTTCCAACTAACTTTACGTAAACTTATATTAAGTAATGTAAAAACACTGCCCGACCCATTCTCATTGAAATAGCTTCTCCCTCTTTATCCACTCCTGTCTTTGTCCGTTTCAGTTTGATTAAACTTCCCCTCTGGCTTCAGAGGTATCTCGGTATTTTCTGCTTGTTTAAGTGTTAGGATAAATATGGTTTCATTTTAAGGTAGCTACAGCTTTCCAAACTTTGAAAAGGGGAAGAATTTTATTTTTTGCATAATTTTAACAGTAATACTTTTTTTTTTGTCAGCTCATGTAAGCATAAATAACCTGATCGTTATCAGAGTTTCAGTGTAGCTCTGAATCTGCATTTTTCTCTTTCCCCTACATGCACAAGAGCACCTACAAAGATGGGGAGGGTAGGGGAACTAAGCAATCCGTGGGACTGCTGGAAATCAGGGCTTCCCTTTTGAAGACAGCTATTAAGTGATAAAACTGTCTTACCTGACCAAATTCTGAGGTCTTTGATCTAGTTTATCCAGGCAGGACAGACCTAAGTGTCCTGTCCCTCTTTTGCAGTTTGTAAAATTAATTTGCATATACATTTATATGTATGTAATGTTTGTTTAAAATCTTGATATGATTATATTCTAGGATATAGTGTCAGCTTTAGAGGATCGCCTACGTCCTCTTGTCCAGGCAGAGTTATCAGTTCTGGTAGATGTGCTTCACAGGCCTGAACTGCTCTTCCCGGAGAACACAGATGCAAGGAGGAAATGTGAAAGTGGAGGTTTCATTTGCAAGTAAGTTGTCCTGAAGTCTGCCTTGTTGGAAGGGCTTCCATTATGTTTTGCTTTTTCCCGATTTTCCCGTGCCCTGTGGAACGATGCCCTCTTGCCCAGCTTTATGTAAAGCAGAGTGTTTCATGATATGATAAATGCAATTTGTCCTTCGTGGGTGGAAAGCTCTTGGGGCTGGGGAAAGACTGCTTGACGTGCTCTCACAGCTTAAGAATTTCTGGCTTTGCTACAGGATAGAAGTGTAATAAACAGTAGTATAAACAATTATGAGCTAATCCCTGTTATTCTATCCCTGCCTTCAACCCTAGTAACGCTTGCAAGGTACGTGATCTTGGAGCACTTAGCGCTGGGTAAGAATCGGTTGTTCTCATGTGCATCACCCAGTGCAGATGCCTCCCAAATTTGGAGGGAAGGAAAAGGAAAGATTACAAGGTCACTTAGAGGGCAGTTCAAAGCAGAATCCGGCTTCTCAGATCACCTCCTGGAGGGGTGGATTATATAGAGTTTATGGAAACTAGGTACCGAACAACTGCTGGGTAGGATGGATTCCTAATTGTGCTCTCCAGGACACTCAGTAGATTTTTTTTTTTTTTTTTTAACAAAGTAGCATGTGGAATAGTTTTCTTTCTTACTGTTAAGTGTTCTGGAGGACTAGCAGGGTCCCTTCCCCTGATCCCTTTCTGCCCGTAGTCAGAGGGTCGTATCTGCCTGTCCTCCTGTCCGGGGCGATGCAGAAGCTTCCCAGCTTCACCGAAGCCCCTGGTAGCTGGTTCACTGTCGCTCTTGAGACAATGTTCCCAAGAATGTTGTGTAATGGTGTGACGATAAAACTTGTTTGCAGCTTAAACCAATTAAGATAGCCACGTATATCTTATCCCATTTTTAGAATATTAGTACTAAAACGAGCTGTGATTGGTTGGTTATTTTCAGGTTAATAAAGCATACTAAACAGCTGCTAGAGGAGAATGAGGAGAAACTGTGTATTAAAGTATTACAGACGCTCAGGGAAATGATGACCAAAGATAGAGGCTATGGAGAAAAGGTAACGTAATTTACAGTTCATCATTTTGTGTTAAACACTGTCTTTATTATTCAGTAAAGGAAAATAAAACTCTCGCTCTTTCAAGCTGTGTTTTGTATGTGTAAGCACTTCTGTCCTGGATCAGGAACAAAACATTTTCAGTCAACTACTAATTTCAAATGTAATTTGAAAGGTAAGCTTGATTTTCTACTTTAGACTTGCAAGTTTAAGTCTAATTCTTGCGGTTGCTGGCACTGTAAAAATATTTATGTCGTTACCTTTTTATGAAGGATATAACCTCTTTGTTTGCTTTCTGGGTCTAGGTGATCCTTCATCAGGTCACATATCCTTACAACAAGAGGATATTTTGTAGTTTAATTTATATACATCTGACTCGTCATCTCGTTGTGAATTATAGATGGAAACTGTACACTCACCCATGTGTGTTTTTTTTCTTTCCCTTTCCTACATACAACTCCTTTGTTTTGTTGAGAAGAACACTTTTTGTATGTACAGGCCTTTTCCCTATTTGCATCAGAAGAGTGTGTATATGCCCATATGTTTGTGTACCTAGACATTCCTGCAGTCAATCTCAAAATCCTAGTCTAAGGTATCTCCATACATTTTTAAGCAACTTAGGTTATTACCATGCCACACGGTAGGTCTATGGAGTGATACAGCCTCCCAGTGAACATGCTCATGAGTAATTGAGAATTGCCAGCTGGGACTAGGGGAAGCAGCGGTGTGGAAGGACGCTCGCTGCCACTGGGAGTCTGTGCCTGGGAGCAGATGGTGTTTCATATCCAATTCTCACTTGCAGTAGCGTTTAAAGTTGTTGCATAGTGCTAGATTCACAGCACAAAAAGGCAAAAGCTTTAGAGGTAAGACAGCTTCGTCATAGCAATAATAATAATAACGGTTATCGCTGTAGCCATAGCTGCAGCCTCAAGGGAGGGAGATGCTCTATAGGCAGAGGAACTGGAGCATCGCTAGGCTGACTGGCCAGCTGGGATGTCGCACGTGACCCCTGCTTTGGCTAGCCTAGCTGGAAATGAGGAGGACACAGGCGCAGAACATAGTGCTCTGTTGCCAGGCCAGCAAGAGGCAGGCGCTCACACACCAGAGCACGGGGACCCGGAGGAGGGAGAGCAGATGGAGCCAGGAGGCTAAGTGCATGTGGGTATGCACGTGCAGGCGTGTGGGCTGTTACTGAGCACACCCAGCTGAGCACGCAGCAGTGCTCTGAGTGAGCGGGAGACTCCTAGGAAAATGCCCAAAGGGTAGGGATGGCCGGTGCTGTGCTCCCTGCCCTGCCAGGGAACATTCTTCCCATGTGATTCTGCTGCCTCTTGGCTGTCAGAGGTCCAGGTGACCTCCCAGCCACTGCTGCTGCCTTGCTCTAGACCTCCAGTCCTACCTGGGGACTTTTTTGCGCTTTCCAGTAGCGGTATTTTTTAATAAACTCATTGACTTTGGGGAATGCCCTAACCAACTGCAAGAAAGAAGGGTATAAATGTGGGATGAGAAGGGGAGCAGGGTAGGTAGGAAAGGGCAGCGACTGCAGGTTCCAACCCACTTGCAACACATTGTCCTTTTCTGCTGAAGCAGCAGTATCTTCTGCTGGCTCATAACGGCACAAGATGAAGCCCTGTGGAGGCCTTCTGTCCTCTCCTCAAGGTCACTTTGCTAAGACATCCGCGATATAGTACAAGTCTGATCTGGAAGGCGACCGGTTGTAGCCTGCAGAAGTTAGTCTGCTTCTACAAAAGGGAACTGGGCGGGATGATCCTCTTTAGCAAGCGTAGAGTGCTGGTATTTCCTGTTGCCCAAAGCTGGGGATGTAGAAAATTCAGTGGAATCATAGATTTGGTTTTACGCTTTGTTAACACACCGGTGTACATTCTCCTGTTAAAAACAGCCAAGAGAGACTGTCCAAGGTTACCTTAAATAATAGAAAGGGTGGATGATGTACACTATATATACGATACGCCAACAAAACCCAAATGAGAGCTTTGAGGTTTTTTCTTTTAAATGTAATATGCCACTTGGAGATTTTTTTCAAAATGGAAATTATTTTACGGGAGTCCCTTAGACTTTATTTGGCCAGCTCAGGTGCAGCAGTATTTCTCGAAGATGCAGTTACCATAACTTGCACCTTGCAGACCACAGAGAACCCCACGAGATTCTAAAAATCTTCAAAGTGTAGAAAATGCATTAATTTCCGAAGCAGTAGCTCAGTTACATAATTCAAGATAAGAATATGCTTGCCTGTGAAGTGGATTTCCGAATATGAAAAAGCAGCTGATTGCTTACAGATAGACTGCTAGTAGTAGTAGAACAGCTTTTACTGTCTGGCTGTGAGAAGTGCAATCGTATTTATTCTCCCTTGTGACTCATATAACTGTATTTAGTCACCACTTAAAAGGCAATACCTTTTGTTTTTGAAATCATCCTGGAATAAAAATAAAAAAAAGAGAAGGGGGGGGGGAAACACTTACACACCCATTCTAAATACTTGAGTCCCTACATAGATAAAGATGGCAAAACTGCTTGTGACCAGCGTATTGATCAGACAGGCAGTATTGCTTGTCGGTCAGATGTTCGCAGAATTGGCAGCAGTCACTTCGAAGCGGTGTTCAGCAGCAGAGCGCCACGGAAGCGTTGGCATAGCATGTGATTTTGCTGTAATACCATGTGGTGCTCGCTTGGAACAATCTGACTTATAAAAAGATTGTACTCCACCTCTCACACTTAATCTTCCCGCACAAATAATAAAAAAGCCGCACCCTCCCGGCCTCCGCGCTCGTCCCTTTTGTAGGTGGGAAATGTAATGAGAGTGCGGTGTTGTCCCCTCCCATTAGCGAAGGCCTTCGTTAAACAGCTGGGATTCCTCTGCAGCATGCAAAAACCGTGGTGAGAACACAGATGTACAGAAGCTTGTGGGAAGGCTCAAAGTTTTACATATTGCTGAAGACTCCTCATCTTGGCACGCGCTCAGGTTCGCTCGGTGATGGGTAGCATACTGTGGTATATTTAATAGGCAGAAAACTGCACTACGTTGACAGTGTAGGCTAGACCCAAGTTTTTTACTTTGCTGAAACATGTCATTCATACGCGTCTTCCTGGGTGCCTACCAGATGATTAGCCCCAGTTCTGCAGGACTAACATTTTAAAACTCCGTTTCTCTTCCCAAACTGGAAATCCAGCCTCTGCACACCTCCTGCTGCTTACAGCTCACGCTGGTGACGACTCTTATGCCCAAGGGTGAAGTTCTTGGATCTCGGTCAGCCGGCCCGCGTGGTTTGTCACTTGGCACAGGAACAAAGCCAGGGCGCATCCTGCCTCCAAAGCTGCCTGGCGCAGCGCTTCCAGCAGTGTCGGTTCCTAACCCACCACATCCCGGGCGCTTGCAAATGTTACCCATGCTGACTGTAAAATATGCACAATGTTGGATTGCAGCATTAAAGTGTTAAATGATTTATAAGATCCTAACATGAAATTTATTTGTAATTTCTCTTACTAACACTTGCTTTCAATTCTTCCCCTTCTTCTTTCTTCTCCGGCAGATTACCATTGAATTGGATAATGCTGAGGTTTTAATTTTATTTATTTCCTACAGTGTTGTTTCTATGGTGTTCGTTTTATGAGTAGCCCTGTGATCTGTCTTGTCTTTTCAGCACTGAGCTTTCCGATTTGTACGCCTGTGTTAGTGAAGTAGTCGAGTTTTCAGTCTGCCGTGTGTCTGCGCTGGGAATAGTTACCATAACTAATTCCATATGTCATTACTTGGAGTATTAGTCCGAATGCAGTTATAAGTTCTGGCAGTTGGCAATGAGCTGGTGCCACAGCAGACCCCATGAAGCTGAGGACCAGGTCTGAGTGCTTTTGGAGCATCAGCTGCCGCAAGCGCCATTACAACGTCAGCGTTTAGCGCTTGGCCGCGATGACCGTGTCATCGGTGAACAGGCTCTTTCAGCAAAACTAAGCACTGAGGTTTAATGGCGTTCACACAAGTTGGAAGAACCTGCCAAAAGCCAGCTGGAGAAGACCCTGAATGAGGTGTCTCCACTCGCTGGCTAGCGAGAGCCATTACTCGCGTGCCAGGGGCCGGTGCCGCTGGGTGCAGGCGGGACTGCTGGGTCCTTGAGCAAAAACCCTACTGCTGGCTTTACCGAAAAAGGTGACAGTCATGCAATTCATCAAAGCATCTCGCCGTCCTTCCTGTTGCTTCTTAGTTGGGTTTGGCGTATAAAGCCACGTAAAACGTTCGGATGTGTTGTGAAAGCGATGTGGTGTAACCCTATGAAAATTACTGACTTCTGAAGCTATTTCTGTGTGAAAAGCTTCCTATCATCAAAAACGTGCCTTCAGTTGGCAGTGCAACAGCCCGGGCTGTGTTTGTGCTGTATGTAACTGTTTTACAGGCGGAAAAGCCATATTTGAGTGAGAACTTTCGGTTTAACTGAAATTAAGCTTTCTAAGGACTTTTAAAAGCCGTGTGTCTGGTTCGGGCACCGGCACACGGGGTGGAGGGAGGGAGCTGAGCTGTCTCTGCTGCTGCCACTTCCTCATCCAGCTCAAAAAAACCCACGTGTGGGTGCTAAATTTGAGATTCTTTTTGCATAAATGTCTAATACCGAGAAAGTGATTGACTGGCACCTTATTTTACTGAAATACCAGGAAAAAAAGAAATATTTTCCTCTCTCTGCTTTTTTCCCCTGTATTCTCTCCCAAGCCAACCTTTCATTTGGAACAAAATTTAACCACTTAAAACGCTTCAAATGTTACTGCTCTTTATTCAATAGAGTAGATAATGAAATACGCCATAAATTGCTTTCTGTAGAACTTGTTAATTTTTATGTTGATCAGCTGAATTCACCTGGGCGAAGCTCATTCTGAGAGCCAAATAATATTTGGGGACCTTGCCTGTTGAAATGGATTCTAAATCCGAACTGTTTGTCACAAAAGTAGACCAAAAAGTGTACGCATAGCCCAGGGTTGGGTTGGGGGGTCTTTTCTTTTCAGCAGGGCTATTGGGAAGGGAAGGAGCAGAATTCCTTGCGAGAACAAATGGGAGTTGTGGCTTTTGGGTTTGTTTTTAACCTAGCCTCTGGTCGGGATGCTCGGGCCCCTGCTGTGCCACAGGTCGGTGCCGTCACCGTCATCCTGGCGTGTGCTGGGGTCCCCTCTCCAGGCTGGAGCAGAAGGTCCAGGCAGGGTCAGAGGTACTTCTCCTAGGAAAAATTTCACAACTCTCCCATCACCAGTTTCAGCTCCAACAAAAAGGGCTTCATCAGAAAATTCTCATCTAGGGTTGCTCGGAGTATTCACTCTTCTGTTTGTTGGTGGAATGTTTCTCCTCTTAGCAAGCGCAGAAGGTAGCTGGTGGGTAGGACGCACGCAGAGAGTGAGGGCCTGATTTTGGCCTGAAGGACAGCGTTTTGTGTGGCACGTGTCCGTTTTCTGCACTGCCGTCGCCTCTGACCTGTGCTAGCGTGAGACATCTCAGGTGCCTCTCCAAGCTTCACGCCAAACTTCTAGTATTATATACCTATGGAGGCGCTGTAGTGTCTAAACTCTCGTGTAATTATTTTCTCTTTTTTTATAAACCAAGATTATTTTTTTTTCCCCTCTTTTACCTGGTTCACACCAGCAGCGCGCCCTGTTTACAAAAAGTTAATCTGTAGCACAGGAACGCTTCTGTCAGGCGCTAGACCCCTTAGGTGGTGTGGTGCTCCAGCTTCCCGGAATAGCGCGTGTATATATAATTTTATCTTGGAGAAGCTTCAGACGGAAACTCGAATTGTTTAATTGCAAATTAAGTCATAATATGAAGCTCTTTCCCCTTTAGTTTCTGGCTGTAATGTGCTGCCTTTGCCTGCAATAAATCAGCCAGAGCGCGTGGAGCAATTTAGGATTTGGTCTGGAGGCTGCGAAGGAGGAACTTCATTGCTCCTCCATGGAGGAACTGCGTGGAGGGAGCAGGTGTGTTTATAACCATCGGCAACGAGCGCTGGCTGCTTATGGAAAGGGATTCGGACGGGGCTTGAACCACTGACAAGTCTCAAAGGAAATCCTGGGGTTTCCTTTTAAACACCCCCTTTGTCAGCCCTGGAGACTGTAAACATTTAGGGCAAAGAATACAGAAATCTCCATTATTTGTAAAATTAACAACTTCCTTTTCTGTCGAACTATGCACAACTGAATTTTTCTGATCAGCTGAAGTGCTCCTTATTCCCTTAGGATAAAACTCTATTAAAGTAACTGTCTTATGGCATGATTTCATAGTCTTTATGTGACTGTATACGTAGGATGATTTATATATCTTTGCTTACTGCAAGGTAATTTCAGTGAGTGGTGGGTCCAAATAATAAAAGATACTAAAATTACCAGGAGGCCCATGGGTTTGTTACCGAAAGTCGTGATAGAAAAGTGGAGTTCCGGTCCCCCTTAACGTTTTTGCGAATGAAGAAAGGGAGTGCCCTCTTAACTGGGTGAATAATGCTGGAATTCACCTCGGCGGTAGGAAATCCCCCGCAGAACAGGAAGGACGGTGAGCGCTGCCACCCCGGCAGCCCCTGCACACGCCTGGCTGAGCCCTTGGGGTTGCCGGAGCATCTGCAGTGCTGGAGAAGCGTTGTGGAAATGGAAGAGGGTTTAACGCCTAGTTCACCTGCTCTCTATCGAGGGGTTTGTCTGGAATTCCCTTTTTGTTGGAAATGCGGGACAGGAAGGAACTGGAGTTTTCCGAGGAGAAGCGGTGTAGCGCGGTGTTCATGTTCAACATCTGTTACTGTAGTCTGAAGACCATGATCTGGTCTGGCAGAAACATGGCGATAGCATCTTTTTGTACATGTTTTTCGAACTCTGCAGCATCCGCTGTTGTGGCAGGAGTTGTGTAAAAGGTTTTTCTTCTGAGGACAGAAATTAGGATACACTAAGAATGAGAGTCACCTTGCAGCGTTTCCAAAACATCCGGGTTCCTGTAAACTTGTACAAGTGCGCAGACCTTTGGGATAGGGGCTGCGTAAGACCGATATTAAAATAAAGAGCAAAAAAGGCATCTTGAAAGGTGGATGGAAAGCACGATTTGTTTTGATAGAAAACCAAAACCATCAGAAACCGTAAACCGTTTTGCACCTTATTTGTGCCTTCCTTGCCACACGCTTGTGTTGAGTTTTGTCCTGGTCCGGAGCTGCGTGTTCAGAGCTTCTCTCAGTTTGTGGTGGGGCTCCTCTTTCTCCGGCTCTCCGGGCTCTCCCGGAGCATCGGGCGGGCGTTAGGAGCTGACGGGGTCTGACCCGAGTGGAGGAGCTGAATAGGGTGGTCTTAGCAGAGGCTGTGCAGGCTTCTCGAGCAATAAGGGTGGCAGAAAACACCGAGGCGTGGGCGCCTTGTCTGTAAAAGCCCTTGGGCTGAGTCTCTCCCGACGGCGTGGGCTGGAACTGCTGCAGTCCTGTTCTTCATGGAGCTGTGGACTATGCTGGTCTCTCGCAGAAAAGGTTCAGGACCGAGGTAAACTTTTCTCGAGTGTTATCAAGTGTGAATCTTTACACAACAGTGATAACTAAACCCCAGTCATAATTAGACACAACGGCTTAATTTACTTTTAATTCAATCCTCAACCCACTAAAAAAATCCAGACGTGATACACGTGCAGACTTTGGGGTGTTTCCCAAGTGCTGTTGAGATGGCGAGCTCCTCCGTGGGTTCCCTGTGGTCCAGGACAGCTCAGGCAGCGCGGCTCCCTCCCTGCTGAGGCATTCCTCTTTGCAACGCCACGTTCCCGTCCGCTCTCCTGGGTCCGGACAGGCGTTTGGGGACACGGTGGCCCAGTTTCCACCTGCAGCGCGAGCCCTGGGCACTAAAACGCATACGTCCTGGAGAAACACATTAATATTTTATGGACTAAAAAGGAGAGAAGTGTTAGTGCTGACCTGCAGGTGGCATGCTCAGGATGCCGAATGTGGCTGGGAGATGTCCTACTTTTTTTTTTTTTCCTTTTTTTTTTTTTTCTTTCCCCCCCCTCCTCCTTTTCCCCCCTCCCAGCCACATTGCAGTGAGCGGCTCCGCTGGGCACCTGCCAACATTCAGGCAGCAGTTACATAAGAGCAGCTTTTTTTCCTGGAATTTAGGCCCGCTGCTGATGTGTGACCTTCAGCGGTAATTGCCAATAAACGCGGTGGAGATGTTTACGGTCACCGCGGGCCGCGCCGGGGCTGCTGGCCCCTGAGCTTGTGCCAGTAGCCACCATGCCTGTGGGGCTGCCGACGCTCCCCATGACCAGCCCTGCCGTAATGTTGGATGAGGATTTTATTTTTCGGGGTGAAAAGGGGCTGCTCTGCTGCTCCCTTCCCCCCGCGGGGCTGGGGCAGGGGCCAGCAGACACCAAAATGACCAAATCCAGCGAAACTCTACAAGCACCCGGAGTTTCCCTTGTAATTATTTAGTCCTTTTTAGGATTTGAAGTTAAAAAGCTGAATTAAGTAAAACCCCGGGTTTTTTTTGTTGTTGGGGTTTTTCTATTTTTACTCAGTAATGACACTTCTTTATGCAGCTGATAAAACGGTATCCAGCAAAATACACCTGCAGACCCACTCAATATAGTTTTGGGGGGTTTTTTCTTCACCTCTTCACTTTGGTCTTGAGGTTTTCAATAGGTGAAAAGGGAACTGAAAATCCTGGTTCGAAGGGGTTGACTGAATTAACCTTCTCAGTGCTCTTCATCAATGATAAACTACAATGGCCGGGTAAGGTGCAAAATATGTGCTATTTTATGCATCTTCTGCTTGGAGCTGGAAAATGGATTAACCTCTTCAGTGCTGGAGAGATGCACTTACAAATTATTTTCTTTGTAGAGAGAGCTTATTCCACAGTCATTTCTCTTGTGTATTTTGCACTTAGACAGTGCTTCACTTGTTATGTCTCAAGCAGAGGAAATGCAGGCTCTCATAAATTTTTGTGGGCTGCCTTATATTTTTTTTCCTTCAGAAATCCTGCAATCTTTGGACCGTTTTTATTGCACGAACTGGAATTGGTGAGCTCTTTGGAAAAGGAGGCTGGAACTTTTCTTATAGTTGTTTGTAACCCAAAAAGAAAAAAAAAAATTACACTGTCTTACTAGTTAATTAAAACAGCTAATGTAAAATATGTAGTGAAGGTAGTTCTTACTATATTCAGTTATTGTAAAAGACCTGCAAGATTGAGGATTTAAAGAGAATAAGTGATTGCACTCCCATTGAAGGTCAGTGGCATATCGGAGACTGAGATCTCTAGCTCCAGGAAAGCCCCAGCCCAAGTAAAACACGCTTTCTCAACTGAAAACTCTGGAAAATGAGAAAAGGCACTCCCGTAGGCAGATCTCGGTGACCTTTCGGTGCAGGCACCGACAGCTCTTACGCCAAATTTCCCACCTCATCGTCTGGCAGCACACAAAGTCTCTGCAAATTCACTGAGATAAGGGAGGGGGGGAAAAAAAAACCCGTTTAGCCGTGTCCCCAATCTGGATGTGCGCTGCAGCGGCGAGGCGAGGGGGTGTAAGCGTGTGGTTGCTGCTCCATCACGTGCTGGCGGGAGCCGGGAGGCTCCCTCTGCCCCCCCCATAAATCCCACGGGTCTTCTGGGAGAGCCACACGGCTCGGAGGAGCCTGTGCCAGGACAAGGTGGTGCTCCGCATCTCCTGCTGCTTCTCAATTTATGGAGGTGTGAGATCCTCCATCGCTAAAAATACACTGCTCAGCAACTTTGGTGCAGATCTGTTACAATAGCGAACTGCAACGTGGGAAGTTTGTCAAAGCAGTTCAGCGCTCTTGGTTCCCAGTTATTCCCCTCTGCCCTGAAACTTATCCGCAGCAAGTCAGATGCATTTTTGACAAACACCTACATATCATCTGCAGAAGCTAGAAATTTTCCTATCCAAATTTTTTCTTGGTTCTGCAAGGTAACAGTATTGGCCTTACAAAGGAGACTTGGCAAGCAGGTAACCTACGTGGAGTTTTCTGGTATTATTGAAGAGTTATGAAGGACAGCAACGTAATCTCTTGTCGTGAATCAGATTAGGTGGTGCTTCTGCTATGTGTCTTTCAAATAAGAGCTATACTGAGTGTATTTCACAGAGAGAAGAGAAGTTCAGAAAAGGGAGGAAAAAGTGGGAAGGGACTTCCAGGGCTGTATCAGTCAGTCCCACTGGAACTCCAGCTGATACGGGAGATGGTAATGCAAGAGCCGAGGGCAATGGTTTCAGAGTAAGGTGTATCTGAGATCTTCACTGTAGTTCTCTGCATCTGGATATACAACCTAGCTATCAAAAGCTTAATGTGATCCTTGGCTGACTGACTCTGTAGTTGTGTTTTTCCCCTTTTTATTGCCTCCTCTGTGCCAAATCTCTCCCCCCACCACCCCGATAATTAGATGCCATATGCATGGAGTTGGGTCGGTTCCTGAATTCACAGATTTCAGGACCAGAAGGGACTGCTCGGTAATTTAACCCAACTTCCTGTGCAGCGCAGAGCATCTCGTTTCTCGCCATTGCTTCCCTCCGGAGCCAAATCGATTTAGTTTGACTAAGCGTCTTCAAAACGCTTGGTGTTGATCTTGAAGACCTCCCAGGACAGGTGTCAGTTTACTGTTGCTTTGCACCAGCTGGTCACCTTCATATCCGATTTAGATTCTGATCGGCAAGCGACCTGAAGGAGATGTGTGGTAGTTTGGAAGATGGCATCATCCTGTGGAAATGAAGCCATCTGAGGTTTGTCACCTCTCAATCCTTTGAACTCGGAGATGGCCTGAAGCAGAGGAGGACTGTGCTTGTCAGTGTGGTGGCTTGTCTGTTATTTTGTCAAAATTCTGAAGTTTGGTGAGGCTGAAGAGAAAAGGATCAGGTTTTTGAAAGTGGTCGTGTGTGTGCTCACACAAACGTGTGGGGGTTTCTGATAAGTTTATTTCCCACCCGTTTGTAACATCACAATATGAGATGTTTTCCATCCTGTTTTGCTGAAGCCACTCTCCAGAGCAGACCCAGTCTTTGTGGACTGGAATCTCCATCTGCCTTTTAAATGCATTTCAAGCCTTTTCAGCGCTCACTGTTGTGGATGTTTACTACAGAGTTGAGTTTGGAGGGGGGAAAAAAAAAAAAGGCAATCCTGAGGCTTTAAACCTGAATGAAAATCTTTCTGCATTTCCTCAAACCATTTCCACTTTTTTATCCACAGTGCTAGTTGTTTGAATTTTCTGTGAAAGACAGGATTAGACAACTTTCATCTCGATTGTTATTCTGAAAGCAAAGGAAAAGAAAACTTTCATGCTTTCCTCAAAACCATAAAGGAAAAAGACTGAAACCTCTTCCAGATCTCCTGAGTTGAGATGTAATGAGTTCACACTTGAGCTGTCACTTGCTTTGGTGGTTTTTGAGGTGGATACATCCACCGTTGAGTCAGATAAAGACCATTCTGGGAAACACACATAGTCTGTGTTGGGGAAATGGATGCTATGCAGTCACCAACGGGTCAAAGAAATTGCAATTCTTCTGTTATGGCTAATGATGAGTGGTTTATTTGCCAGCCTTGTGGGAATGGAAACTTCAAAGGAAGAGGGGGTTTTGCACAGCAAGTTGAAAGGAACTTTTGCTACCGCTAGCAAAAAGTAAAGACGATGTACTCTTCTCTGACCCTGCCTCCCGCTACGTTTCAGTTTAAAAGCTGGCCACTGTGCCCGTGGCGCTCACCTGGCCACTGTTCCGTATTCCACAAACTTGCCCTGCCCACCAAACCATCACTTCTAGGTGGAGAGCTGAGGTGTATGGAGGCACAAGAAATCTAGCAAAATTACTATTTCAGTCTACTCTCCCACCCTGTTTCATCCTTCCTGTAAAGCATAAGCTGATACTTGGCTGTTGCAGCACACAGGATAGTGCAAAGTGTAACACGGTAACTACAGCTCAATAATTCTTTGCTTTTTTAACCCATTTTGACTCAAAGAATAACAATTTCAGTATTTGGAGTTTATAGTGTTGCTGAAAGATTGCTGAAGGCCGTGCTTATTTGGAACGGTCCATCCGAGCATTGCCAAGGGCAGTAGCTTTTGCTTGCAGATGAGTTCTGGGGCTGGTTCTAACATGCTGATCTATTTATACATGCTCTCTGTGCTACGCTGGGAAGGCACAGGAATTTGCTAGCTAGAATATGTACTTTTTCCTTCTCCAATTTACGTTGGAAAGATCAAACTAATTTCATGCTGATTCTTTGTCTGTGCTGGTTTTCAGCCCCAAAATGTACACATGTTTGATTAACTTGGAGTCACGATATAAGCCCAGGAATAAGGAAGCTTTTGTTGGGCACCCGAAGTCCAGTACGTTATTTTGTGGCAGTCGCGTCCACTTGACCCGCCAGGTTCAGTTTCCCCTTCCCTGGACAGAAGGTACCTAATTTCCCTTCCAGGGGAATATGCCCAATTTCCTTGCTGCTGTTGACTGCTTAAGAGAGGAGGAATTTTTTTGCTTTTCTCTGAAGCAAGTTGTGCAGACGGTGTCTGCAATCAAACAATGTGCCCAGACTCCCTAATGACTTGATACGGCATTTCCAGTGTCCAGCCTACAAGCAGCACGGGCGTACAGAGCGGGCGACGCAGGAACTGTGTGTTCCTCTGCATAAATGAGGTTCTTCCTGTTAACTTCTGGTCCTCTGGCTTAAATACTCCCTGCTTCAATTTGACCAAGAGACAAATGGTTTGCATGCTTGTGAAGTTTCCAAGGGTGGTGACAATGCAAGGAAACGGTGGACCAAAGGCCGTGTGAATTAGCCAGTGGGAAAGTCCATTAGGAGAAGAACGGAGAACGGTTCTTCCTGGCCAAGGAGCCCCTGCCCAGGGAGCACCGCAGGGGAAGCGCTCATTCCTCTGGCTCCTTCCTGGGAAGCGGAGTCTCTCCATATTTAGACTTCTGGATCCCGTGGCCTTCCTCTCCCTTTGCTGTGCGTTTCCTAGGCTGCAGCGGATATTGGGTTAAAATACGCAGTCGCCCTCCCAGCCTATGCTTGATTTGTCTGTCTAGTTCGTGTGCCCTCTAGGCAGACAGGGACAATGAGTGGCTGACTTAATTTGGTATTACTGTAGTGTCCTCGTCTTATTTCTTAGTGTCTGTTCCCGAGAAGTTAAATCAATTTACCCACGATTTAGTAGGCAGTTTCATTTGAGTGTTTAGGTCTCTGTTGTATGTCTAAGCTCTACTAGAGAAAAGTTACTCGTCTTCATCTGTTTCAGTGTGATCAGCATTTTCAATTTGAAAAGCTGTTGCCATTAAGCCTCTTACTTCATTGCTCGTGTTTGCTGCTGTACCATGTATCTTTTATCTCGGGAACAGAATGTTTATAGATGAGAATCCACTGAAAGCTTTCTTTTAAACTCACGTTGTAAAGTTGCTGCCTTGTGACATGCAGCCCTGGCTTCCTCCTCCTCCTCCTCCTCCCCGCCGGGGATGGGTGTGCTGCCTTCCCCCCCAGGGGGTCGCAGGTCCCAGGCGCGTGGTCCCAGCGGGATGCCCAAAAGCGCATCTCTGCGTGGCAGACCTGGGCGCACCCGCCGCTAAAGCTTTCTGCTTCTGCCCCTGTGTTCGTGCAACGTACTTTG